>CABFOT010132914.1:0-13245 GCA_900660305.1 Cetomimus sp. NI1144 | reverse complement strand
GGCCGCCCATCCCCTCCCCGCCGTGACCTGTAAACAATGCGCCTGTCGTTCCCTTTTCCTTTTTTTTGTCTTCAGTTTGTAGGATTATGTAGCCCTAGCCTTGATAACGTTAGCATGCTGCTATACTGTTATGAAAACTACGTAGCGTCAATATAAAATCTCACCTCCAATTCTCGCTGAAGAACAGACAATCCATGTTGACCGCGTCTGCCCAATCGTCTCTTCACCCAGACTCGAGGTTTGGATCGCTGCTTTCTTTTTTTCTCTCAGAGCATACCATTACAACCACGAGTTTAAAGGGTCCATGTGGTGTTGGTTGACAACTTTTCCTTCCACATGTGATCACATGACATGCGATCACGTGAGGTGGGGCGTTGCTTCGCCCGCCTCTGACGGCCAGGATAATCTTAATCAAAGCCTGTAGTGTGAGCCTTTAATGCACTTTATAATCTGGTGCGCCATATGTAAGGAAATGGACCCGTTCATTGAAATTGCGCCTTATAATCCGATGCGCCTTATAGCCTGAATAATACGGTACTTGAATAATCATCACCAGCTCCACTTTTGACACCACAGATCTTGGACCAGCAATATCTCTTAAGATGAAAAAAGCAGGTACAGCAAGGTGACTTAGCATGTTTCTCAAAGTACATAGCCTGATCAGACTACACCTAGATTTCTATGGTTCGACCTAGGGCTGAGTGATTAATCGAATTTAATCGATATGGCGATGTAATAGAATGTGATTTTTTTTAATCGCAATGGCCGCAATTTGAAAAAAAATAATAATAATTCCTGGACACCACAGCAAGTCCACCACTCCGGCCTGAGGTCCTGGGTGAGCAGAGGAAGGAACAGTCCTTAGGGAACAGTTCAATAAAGGAGCCATACTCCTCCATCCTCTGCCTTTTCTGTCAGGAACAGGAAATCCAAGTCTCTTGCATTGAGGAGATCATTCAATATGAAGGATTTGTTTGTGATGGAGTGGGCGTTGAGTAGTGCCATTTTGAGCAACCCGCAGGTTGAAGCTGCGGCAGCCGTAATAGCACAGGACAGTGGCCGCAGGCAGCAAGGATCCATGCAGCAGCGCACTAGGGAGCGTCTAGGGCTAAACAAACTTCCGTACGGAACTACTCCTAGTTGCGATACCGCGATACCGTGGCAATATTCTCCTAAATGCACGGGGGATAGTGTTCACACACAGAACAACAGTTAAAACTACAAAACACAGAGCGGCGCTTGTTTCCTCGAATTGCATGACAAACATGGCTGGTTGAACAAATGTCACAAAATAATAGTTGTATTTATGGTTGACTTGTTGGCCATTAGCGTATCGCGGTGTTCCTTCGTTGAGCGATCAATCAAATGTTTGTAGAGCCGAAGAGCCGAAGACCATTATATATAATTGGGTCGACTAATGTGACAAAATGTACTTATTGTAAGTCGCTTTGTAAAAAAGCATCTGCTAAATGCTGTAATGTAATGTATCTGCCAATCCTCGAAGGTATCCATCTTGAATTGGCGCGCGGGGTAGTATGACTCAACCTTCTTGGTGGGACAGCAGGCAGCCAGCAGGGCGAGTCAGGGTGCACAGACCTGATGCTATGGAATCTGGCGCGAACATCCACACCTAGCCAGTGCGGTTCAGACCAACGGTGACTCTGCTTCCACAGCGACCACAACCTCACTTGCAGTCCGGCTCTTTTACCTCATTTCCTCCGCACTTTGCGTAAGCTACGACGAGCTCTTAAAAAAAAAAAGAGCAGTGAGGCAACGCGGTGAGGCGAATGGCGGGTGAAAAACATCATCCATTCGTGCCATAAACATACACCATGGAATAGTGGATGTCTAGAAGTCTGTCATACACCCAAGCAGCACACATCCAGAGCAAACAGGTGTGTTAGCAACACAATAACACAGTAATGCATTGCCAAGACTGCTAAGCCCAGTACAGGCACCAGATTTTTCCCACAATGCATTATGTTCAACGCTCTCTCTCTCTCACTTGTCACTCCTGTCTCAGGATACAATTGTTTGCCATATCCACTATATGCAAGATGACAATAACTGCTTGATGCAAATGTACCACAAAATGAAAACGACATATCAAACCATATTTGAGGAGTGCTGCTTTGTTAGTTAACCAAGTTAGCACTCGCCCTTAACCTGCCTGCTTTTTCACTTATCATATCTCCCTGGACTCACCAGCATGACAGCAGCTCTGAGTGGGTCTAAGAAATGCAGGCTTTCCAATTTACCCCCCCAAAAGAATTAAAAAAAAAGTAAATATTTTACATTATAAAGTGGAAATGAAGAAAGAGAATTTAAACATTAGAATTTATCTGGCGTAGCATAATGTTTTTTTTTAATGCAACACAATAGGGGCATTTAATTATACATGATGTAGATCATAAAGCGTATGCTGAAGCAGACATTTTTTTCTCATTTGAATTACTGCTCCTTTTGTCTCTGCATATCTGAGCCACCTGGCATTGTCCCCTTTTTTTGAGGACATAAGATTCTATGAAATATGATTTAAGATTCCATGAAAATAAATTAAACCATTGCAGTCAACTGATAACCTGACATTGCTTTTATTATGGTATTTAGTTTTTTGGGAGCGGTTTCTACATTTAGCTGAGTGGGCCTTAATGAGTTATTGTTTTGGCTTGAATTTGACGATGTCCTTTTTATGGTCACCATTGACTGGATGTTATTATTCAGTTGTTATATTACTAATACATATGCTTGTGCTTTTTGATCTGCTGAGTCGGTGCGTCCTCCCATTATCTACTATCTAAATGTTGTTGTTTTTCTTCATTTTGCTGCTACTAGTTCTAATACTACAAATATCCTCAATTTAAATACATTTTTTAAATCCAATATCAATTCTCAGGGACCAGTTCTATATAATAGTTTGGTGAAATGGCATCTCTCAACTGCTGGGGAACATACAGTATTGTGACAACCCCCGGTGTCTCGGGAGCTGCCACTGACCAAACTCTGAATTTAGTGAATGTCCACACCAGTAATGCAGGGGAAAATACACAGGTTTAATGATGGTGGTGGGATGAGAGGGTTATTAGAAATTATGCTACTCAGTCTCTTGGTCTGACAGCTGAGCGGTCGAGGCTCGGCTCACAGGGACTGTCCTCATACCGCTGATGTGACGCACAGCAGATCCCTCTACGGTCCTTTTGGCGTCTCTTCTCTTGCCTACATCCTTCCCAGCTCCTCTGTCCTCTCTCCACAGCGACTCTGTCCTCTTCTTTACTCTCACCCTCCACCCACCCACACTTCTTCTCCACACCGAGGCTCAGCCCCCTCTTAACAGGCTGTCACCTAGCCGAGCCCCAATTAACCTAATCAGTCTCAGCTGTGTGCACCCAGGTACTGAGCAGCATAGAGGTCCCACCTGTCCTCCTTCACTGCTCCTCTTCTCTTTCTTTCTGTCATCTGCCACCCACAGTACACTAAAATATACTGCAACAAAGCCTACCTGCATTGCCAATAAGCGCCGTTATTTTACTATTGG
Source organism: Cetomimus sp. NI1144 (assembly GCA_900660305.1). Taxonomy (NCBI): domain Eukaryota; kingdom Metazoa; phylum Chordata; class Actinopteri; order Beryciformes; family Cetomimidae; genus Cetomimus; species Cetomimus sp. NI1144. The sequence continues at coordinate 9,710 of CABFOT010132914.1, read as the reverse complement.
TATTCATTAAAAACAAAGCATACATTAAAGAAAGTTTAAAGACGAGCAAAATCAGTGTGTTGTATATCATAGCACATGCCCTACAACTTAATGATGTATCCAATCCACCTTCCAGACCGGTGTGAAGCACACTGCTCCATTGCACTGGTTCCACTTCAGTCTTATGGGAAACAGCCGAGTCGTGTTCAATATGGTTTATTATTGATTCTGACTCTCCATTTTGACACACTAATATTTTGGTACAGGAATACCAAGATATTAATTTGTATTGGGTTTTTCATTTTCTGTTCCATTTCCTCCTTTCCACCGGAGTAGCTTCTCGTATCGTTAAGACATGACTGTTTTTAGATTGCATCTGTACACAAGATGTGCATCATTGATTTGCTTTAAATGGAATTCAAACGGCTCCTTTGATAGGTGCACTCATTATTTTCTCAAATATCCCCCATCGCTCTTGAACAAGCTTCTTTCATTAGAGAATTGCCAAACTGTTCACAAACGGATTAAAATGCTTTGATAAGTGAGTTCTTATTCAAATGCCACACAGACTCGTTCTGTTTGTCTGTGATTTTGTTTTAATTCCCTCATATCAAATTATGTTTTCTTTGGAGAACAATCTGAATAGCAGATTTTTTTTGGTTAACATTAAACATAAACTGTTTATTTTTGTGTGTCATGTTGGTTTTAGTTGTGAGATATGAGTCGAACAAATGGAGCTGGTGTTTAACAGTTTTCTCTGCACAGCTGGTAACAAAACAAAAAACTAATCTGACTTACATACTTAATTTTTCATGATTGACTAACAAGGTGTAGGACAGTGGCTAATTCTGCAGTCTCGGCTAAGCGAGTGCCGTTGTATGTGTGCTTTATAGCATGTAGGTAGATTTAAATCCTTTGTCATGTCGTCTGTGAAGCCAATAAATCTCATCCCGGCATTGAGAGAGAGCACTTTATCCTGGCTTGCCACCTCAGTGGGCCCTGACTTTCCACAAGTCAGGGCCCAGCCAGACTTGTGAAAACATTACCGCCCAGGGACCAGACGATGACCTTGTTCCTGACTGTTCTGTCTTGCTTTGTTCCTGCGGGACTATCAAGCTTTTCGTGTGTCGGTGTCATAATACGACATGTATCACAATGCCTCCTGCTTGTTCGGGGAAAATACTAATTGCTCTGTGGTGCTCTGTTGCTCAGTAGTCTGTGTTCCCAGCTGCAAATAACAAGAGTGTTTACTCTGATGCAGATAACGGATGCTTTAAAATAGGATTGGCGCTGTCTGGTTTGTGACTCTCTAAACATAGTGGTGATGCCCTTCAGAGGTGGAACCTGCCTGCACCCCTGCCTCCCTCAGCGGGGCAGCACTGAGGTCTCAAGAGGGTCATCATGAATCACAAATCCCTGGCTGGTTTGTAAATTGTCAGGACATTGATTTACAAGGGTGGGCTAAGGAATGAAATCCTTTGGCAGGCAGCGTGAAGATGGGAGTGTGCAGTGGGAGTGTAATCACACAGCAGATTGCTCTTGAGAAGAAGGTCAAAGCCCTCTCTCCATGTGATTAAATTCTTACTGTATGTGTGTAGTGCAATTCCTCAACCAATAGGGCCACAGGAGATACGAAAGGGACTGTCAGCCTGTCCCCTCCCAAGAGCATACTGTTACAGAAAATGTTGCACTTGTTCTTGCACACTAGAGATTGGGCTTGATTATGATTAACATATTTTGATGATTTAATTGGCAGCCAGACCCATTTTCTTTACACCTAAATATAATTGCATGATACCTCATACAGGGGCCTGTTTCACGAAGATAGTTCAGTGGGTTAGCAAGCTAACTCTGGGCTTAACCCTGGCTTTTCCATCTCATGATGGTGGCTCATTTTATAGCAGGGTACATCACCATGGTAACTTAGGCACCTAACCTGCTCTAGAGCAGCTTATCTTCAGGCCATTGGGTCCAAACTTATAAAACGCCCGCCTCAGCTCTCTGGAAAAATTCCATCACAAAGTGGATCTCAAAGTGGCAAACGAAAATAAGTATTGCAGCGATTCCATCTCCCAAATCCTGTATGAACAAAACATTGCATTCAAATTAATAAACAGATTAAGGGCTGTTCACAGGTCAACAGTGTTTAGAGCTCAGCAGAACCACTTTGCTCTCTGTGACAATATATTTGATCAGAGATGCGTTACTTATTAGTTCAGACTTCAGAGGTATAATTTAGGTTGCATTTGCCCTCTCTGGCTATAGCCTGAAAGAGCTTCTGTTAAATAGTAAGTAACTTAAATTTGATGTATTAATACATTTGATATGAATAATTTTCAATAATTAATAACATTTACCGTTGTGTATTAAGTGCTGAAATTCTTTTAATGATTCCCGAGACTGACTGATGCAATAGATTACATCTACGTATATCCCGAACGCTGCAGCCCCTGGGGAACATGATGTGACTTTGTGAATAGAAAATCTTTGCAAAGCGTCAATATGATGTCACAGTATTGTAGCCATGAAAATTATGAATGCTCTATCTTATCGACATGGCAGTTTTAGGGCTATCAACAGCATATACATGCACAATGCCACAATTAATCAAGTGTATTGATTTTATTGTTTGATTATTTTCTAATTGTATGCTTTTATTCTATTTCCTTTTCCCCGCTGAATTGTTTCAGGGACGCGACAACCTAATTTCCCCTCTGATCAATAGTGTCGTCTCATCTCATACTGAATATCCTGCTCTTGATCTGTCCATGTTGCTTGCGATTGCTGATCTGTTACAAACTCCATCTCTTTTATGTGAATGCGTTCATGGCTGGATGGGAAAATCTTGCCTTGACTGAGCTAGTCGATAACCACCTTCACAAGACTAGTTATCTGTGATTGCTGTTGTTGGGTTTTGTGAAACCAGCTATCACAAAGATACCAAGGATATCCTTGCTTCGTGAGACAGGCCCCTGCTTGCTGCGTATACGTATCTTCTGAGCCTAGTTGATTTATGTCCACTTGGTCCCATTAGGTATTTATCCACTTTGAAGTGCCTTTAAGTTGTGTTGGAACCGTTGCTGACGATGCAATTTCCTAAGGTGACGGAGGTGAGGGCTGCATTTGGCAGAGCGGGAGGTTCACTCCGACTGACTGATGTTACACTATAGAGCTAATTACTAATACTGCAGCATTACCACGTTTCCAGGTGCTGGTGAAAAAAAGAGCGGAGAAAAAAACTAAAATCTTTGGCAGAATATAATGTATTGCAATCTCTACCAGCTAGAAAAGTATAAAACATAACTCAAGATGTATGGGCCTAATTTGTTCATGTCTTTTTATTGTATTATTTATGATAATATAAGCACACACCTTACTCACGTCACCTCATTGTGTTCCCACAGGTTCAGGTCTACCGCATACTTGTCAACCTTGAAACCCCAGAGATAGGGAGACGAAACAAGTTATAACAAGACGGTGTGCCGTGTCACAGTAACCTACATATGGAAACAAAAACTAGTGAAATACAATATAAGTGATATACTGTAGCAGTGTATGAACCCTGTTTTCCCAAACATAATCCTTTCCAAGCAGCTGGGCTAGACGCGCGCGCGCGCGCACACACACACACATGCACACGCACACACGCACACACTCTAAAAGAGCATTTTTATTTTGCATACTTTTATTGGCAAAACCCTTTCCTTTAAAACTCTAAGAAACGGATATGATATTCCCATTCAGTCTTAAAGTTACACGTATTTCTTCAGCTTAGCTTCCACCTTTTTCTGTGCAGGTAAAACATGTACAGTTGCACACGAGGGCAAACATTGTCTTGGTGACGAAAGCATTTGCTTTAACTGTATTGTTGTCTGGTTGTAAACTAGAATTTATATCATGGGAATTTACGCTGCATGTTGTAATGACAGAAAGGTAAAAAAAATTGTCAAAAAGCGGAAGAAATACAGGAAAGTAATACAACTGGGGGGAGGGTTTAAAAGTAAGGTGTACTGCAGCATGCATGTACCATACAATATATAGCTGTATAATTTAACTGTAGCACAACACAATGAACAGCTGCTGCTGTCATTGTCAGTTAACTTTAAGGGAACATGTGAAGTGCCACCAATCTTCTGCTGCTCCAAAGTCAATACTGCCTTTCTAGTTTGGCTAAAAGACTCTCCATATTAAGGAAAGGCTTATTGGCAGAGATGGCTACATCAAGTGATCTTGTGATGAGCTTGTCCTGACTCAGCTCTTCTCCTCTGTCTTATAGTAGCTGACTGTCGAGTCTTGGAGGGATTGCAGAGATATCCCTCCATCCCCACTTACCTGCCTGTCAACTACCAGGTGCTCAGCGCTGACTCTGCATTCTTCCTGAAGGAGGCCAACCAGGACTTCATGAGGAACTCCAGCCTGCTGTCACGGACTGAGCCCTTCTTCATCTACCAGGCCCGCAGTTTGCCCTCAGTCAATGCCAGCTACGGGCCTCTGTCTGTGGAGCAGCCTGTCCCTCAAGAGTTCCTCCACAGCCCAGGGACTTTTCCTGCCTCTTCCATGTTTACCTTCAACTGGAAAGTGCAGACCTTCATCATGAACAACAGGATTCACTTGGCCAAGCCCAAGGTCCAGGTTCTGTTTTATGTTGCGGGCAGGGACTGGGATGACTATAGCGCCATCGACAAGCTGCCTTGTGTGCGCATGTTCGCTTTCCACGAGACCCAGGAGGTGCGTGGCACTTGCCAGCTGAAGGGGGAGCTGGGAGTGTGTGTGGCTGAGCTCGAACCCCTGGCAGGCTGGTTCAGCCCACCCAGCGTGGTGCCGGGGCGCCAGAGGAACCTCGAGGTGTCTGCGGGCACCCCAGTGGAGCTCTACTACATGTTGCAGTCCACAGAAACTGGGGCATGCCACAAAGATGAGGCGAGGAAAGACCACTTTATCCGCTCAGGCCAGGAAGGGCTGTTTGGATCCTACACATCCACTCCTCTGAGGAGGATCGGCAGTGTGAGGCTCTACCAGAACCCCACTCCTCCCCGCCTCGCTGAACACCGGCTGGATAATAACTTCATGGTCATGGTGCCAGCCACACCCATGAGACTGAGGGACACGGTCTCTGCCTTCATCACTGTGTCAGCCCACTCTCCTGTTGAGATGTTTACTCTCAGGTAAGAACATGTTTCTTCTTCAACTTCTAAAACGTGCTGCAGAACTGTCACGCAAATCAGAGGTGACTGCCAGTGTCTATTTTATTCTGTGTAATTTTGTAACCATTTGTTTCACGGTCCCCTAAAGAACATATGTATATAGAATATGGGTAAATCACAATTTCCATTTAAATTATGCAATAGCAACACTAAAATACTGTAATATAAAAAAAAATGTAATTTGTTATAATGGAACTAGGGCTGTTTTTTCCTTTCAGATTCCTGAATTTTAGTATCGTCCGATACCGAGTACCGATTCTGCTACCAGTGCGTTTTTTGGGGGGGAAATTTGTTTTAAAGTATACATGCTATATTATGCTAATTTAAGTATAGGTAACTTAATTGTAACACATATGCGCAGAGCACAAGCTTGGAAAGATGAGAGAGAGAGAGAGAGAGAGAGAGAGAGACACAAAGTTGTGCCTGTTATGTGATTATTTTGGCTGAAAGGTCCAATTAAGTCCATTGTGAAGTCCCAAATGTTTCATGACCACAGCGATTAATCCTCTAGAACAATTGACTCAACAACTTAGTTGGTTATTTTGTATTGCTTCCAGGCTCTTTTGAGGTTTTATTGCATTATTAGGATTACAGTTCCTGCTCAGCAGCTGTCCCTCCCCCACCCCCTCCTCCCTACTTGAAACCCCCAGCTGCAAACTGCATAATGTTCATGCTCTACTGATGGGATTTTCTAATGAAAATATTGCCAACATGTTGACATCTTGCTTAATCTGTGTGTGACAATGATCCTCCCAACCCCCACCCCCTAGTATCTTGTTGTGACTGGTAGTCCCAATTTATATCAGGCTGGGAAATTAAGATAATGAGTTGTATGTAACCTAGTGGATATATGAGTAGCTGTAACACAATGCAGATTTTTAGTACTGATGGACATACTACTATTAGAAGTTACTTAGAAGTTCAGTTTTTCTAACATTTGTTTGCGCGATCTTTCTTAAAATTTAGAGGTAACTTCATACTAACTGGATTATGAGTTGTTGTTTTTTGTTGCGTTGGCCTGGCCTCCATAAATAAAGTAACTTAATTCAGGTTACCAAGTACTAATTTGTTCCTCAGAAAAAAAGGCAGATAACATAGTCATCGTATGAAAATGAAGCTGTGGTTAGGTGCTAATTACACTGCAGATGAGACAAAGTGATTTAGATAATTAACATACAATGCAAATGAGGATGTCATTATTTAAAATGCTTGTCCATTAGAGTAATGACTGAAGGCGATCTTAACATTTATAAATCATCGGAGATGCTGTAACAAGCGGTCACGCCAATTTATCAACCCGTGGAGAGGAAAACGAGCCATATGCTGAGTAGGAGTGTTTTCTGCTTGAGCAAGGTGCAAAGCATACAAGTGTCATTTTAGAATATAACATAATACTGATTTTCTAAATATAAAACTTCAAGCAGAGGTTCATATTTAATATACTGTCTTTTTTCCAGTGGGTTTCTAATGAAGATTGGGTCATACAACCTCACAAGAAAGGGTATGCTTTAGCCCTAAAATTTTAGTCAATGTAATTTAGTATACAATCAATGTGAAGCCTTAACAAGCCAAACACATTTTGCCAGACTTATTTCCTTCCTGTGCAATGTTTAAGTAGTGGCTAGTTTTCCTGGAGTGATAAGGCAATGACAACTTATTTTTTCTTTCAAATTTGAGACACTTGATCTCACAGCAATGAAATGAACAGGCCAGGCTGACCACAGAAGCCTGTGGTGTTTTGATTTGGCAGCGGTACACATGGCAGGCCCAGGCTGGCCATCTGAGAGCTTACAGATATGGAAAGGCCTCTGTATGGGCCGAGGTGATAAGGCTGTCCTTATACATGCATTTGTTTGGACACTTAATCACCAGAGCGAGAATACTTTGATCTCTATATTCACAACATCATTGTCATCTGTGTACCACAGACAATTTTGGCCATCTACCTCTGAATACAGCAGCCTAATGATCCTGTGAAATCTGTCAAATATGATGGCTTTCTCTTACTTTAGTTTTACACGTCATTGCAATATTGAAGGGCAAATTCTTCCTGATCTGAGCCGATACCAGTATTGTTATCGGCCCTGATAATGGCCTAAAATGTGGTATCTGGTATCGGTCTTGTGGTATGTATTTTTATGTGATTCTTTTTTTGTGTAGGGATGTTCCGATTCCATTTTTTTCCTTTCCGATTCCTCAATTTTAGCATCGGCCGATGCAGAGTACTGATTCCAATACCGGTGTTTTTCAATTTTGTATTTTTTTTAAACATTATATATGCTATATTATGCTAATTTAAGTATAAGTAACTTAATTGTAACACATATGTGCAGAGCACAAGCTTGGAAAGACACAGGAGTGGAGGAGGGGGGAGAAAGAGACAGTCAGACAGAGAAGGATACAGAGGGGGAGAGGCACGCATACACACGCAAGCTCACACAGACATACAGACGATAGGCACAGACACACACACAGACTAAGTCTGGCTCAAAGTTGTGCCTGTTGTAATGCAGTGGCGAATATTCAGGGCCTTCTAGGTATTTTGAGAATACCCTGTAATTCTCAGATTAAAAAATACAATACTTTTTTTTTTACTGTATAAGTCTAATTTCAGTCTGTGTTGCTTACAGTGCATGTACTGTGCAATACAAACAATCCAATCTTCTCCTCCAGCTTCTGGGTTTCCTTGTTTGAATTGAATGTTGCAAATATTCTATATGGGGATTGACAATTTAATCAACCAATTAAAATTTAATTTGAAGCCAGAGGGGCGTTATCAGTCCATTTCTCCACGGTGAGAATCGCCACATTTACAGTCTTTCCTATGCTCTATGTGACCAGGAAATGTCATCACAGCATATTTTTTGAGAAGATGGATTTAATAACTAACGGCAACAGTTATTTGAAAACTTTTGGAGATGCGTGGAATGACCTTCATCTTAGGAGAAGGGAGATGACGAGGCACAATGGAAAGGTGTTAGGAGGATTGCTTTAATCTTCATCACGGTGAGTGAAATATATTGTTATTGCTTGTTGAAGTGGGGAGGTGAGATATGAGTTATGTCAGGGGCACCATGCTTGTGTAGCGGACAAGCCAGCTCACCAGTAGGAACAGCTTGCTACTGTTCCTACTGGCGTGTTCTCATTGCTGAGGATTAGATGACAACTGTGAGAACTACGCTCGCGCACGTGTGGGTGTGTGTGCGTGACTAGGCCTTTCTGCGCGTGTGCACACGCACGGAAGGCCCAGTGCTGAACGTCACGCTTCACCACTGTTGTAATGTGATCATTAGGCTTTTTGCGGTATCCGGTAGTAACGGTACCGGTCGGTAGTCTTGTCAAAACCGGCGCTGTTGTCCCACTACCGGCACAACCGGGTAAAAAAAAAAAAAAAAAAAAAAAAAAAACATTGACAACATTAAGTGAACAAAATATTAATTACTTGGCATACATTTTGGCGCAGGAATCGTATACTTATTGGGGCATTCACGTATATTTCCATTTAATAAAGGGGGAATATTCCCGCAATGGTTTGCGCTGACCGATCTGTTTGTGTGGAACCTTGCCTGCATTCAAACGCCTGGACGGACGCATTAGGCAGCGGACCGTTCTGTGTTGATAATGGATATGCATGGATAGCTTACTCGCATTGTCACACGGGGGACCCGCTCCAAAAATACCAAACGGGATTAATCGGACAAGGCTCTTGTAGCGGTAACGTTAATGTAACACACAAATGATGTCAGTGTTTACGTTATTAACAACAAAGAATGTTAATGAATTAATATTAACGTTAATAGCGACCAGAGAACGAGGACATCGTTAACAGGAGGCGCAGCACCTTAATGTAAATAGGAAACAGCCCAAACCTCAAGATACGTTTCAGGAGAAATGGTGCACACTATATCCATGGCTCGAGTGTATTCAAGCAGAAGGGGACAGAATGTATGGAGAGAAGAGCAAGCCACCACAAGACACCAGCAGAAAGACCAATTCAAGCAGAGGGGACAGTTTGACTGTTTAATTACTATATTTATATTATTTAATTTGCACGTTTTTGGTATTGCCATGGCCTGTTTATTTTTACACTATAATAGTGTTTATTTTATTTATTGGGCCAGTCTAATTTAATTAATATAGGCTACATTTAATGTTGCCAAAGCCTAGTTTATTTTTCAATTTGTTTATTTTTTACTGGCCTTGCACTCTACACTATTTATATCTAAGAGTTTGTGTGTCTTGTGATAATAAACAGTGTTAAACTATCATGTCTTTGTGCAGATATGACTGAAAAATAAGCCTACAGGACACTCTAGTGGTGTAGATCGGTACTGCACAGAAAGCCACACGGTGATGGCGGGTAGGTACGCAGTCAAGACATGCTTATGTGGCAATCAGGGATTGACTTTCTGTTAAGCTCCCTGTAGTCACAACAAAGTCTCAATGTCCCATCTTTCTTCCTCACACACACCACTGGTGATGCGTACGGCGATCTGGACTGCACTATCCATCCACGATTCAGCAGGT
>CABFOT010132866.1:0-10842 GCA_900660305.1 Cetomimus sp. NI1144 | reverse complement strand
TCCAGGACGCGTCCAGTGGAAAAAGACGCGAGACTCATTGACGCGTCCAAGACGCGACGCGACCGCGACGCGAGCGCGACGCTTCCAGTGGAAAATGGGCTTAATAAGAGACATCATTTAAAAAAATCACTACATTCACATGAAAGAAAGTATGAACACTACATCACAATACATTGCAGTACTTTGTGAATCACAAATCATTAAGACCTCAACATCATCATATCGTGTCCCATGTATGGTACTACTATTATCAACAGCTGGTGATTTCAACCACTCATTAGTGCATAACTCCCGGCTGGAAAGATCTGGTCAGGGTGGGGAGTGATTGCTGCTGATTACTACTACTACTGATGAGGTATCCTTAGAGCGAGGCACTTAACCTCCAACTCAGCAGCTAGCAATTAATTTTGCTCCCAGCACAATGAACGTTTGTAATTGAGTGAATGTGAAGCAGGGCATAGGTGCTCGCAAATCTTGTCTGGGTAAATTAAGAGCAAGAATATAAGAAGAAATTAAATAACTGTCGTTCAGAAGCTGGTGATTTTGTCATACAGCGTTTGAGTGAAAGATAAAATGAGCCGCAGCAACTTTATAAACTACAAAGGAAGAAGCCTACCTGTTCAACATGCACTCACCCCGCTGTGTCACATCTTACATTTATCACTATAGCAACACAGTATGCAGCCAGAGACAGTGGCTATGGCTACGAGCTGTGACAGTCTCAAGCCTGAATTATGCTTCTGCGTCATGACGGATGCATGGCCTACGCCGAGGGTACTTCCCCCCCTTCAGTATTTCCTCCTTCGTATTTCCGGTTCATTTCTGCCAACCGTCGCTTCAAGAAATATGTACATTTATACGACACGTCTAACAGAATTATCTCCAACTCCTCTTCACTCGCCGTCACCAAAGTGGTTGTGAACGTAAACACTGCTACTTCTTCTACTACTTTTGCATTAACAAAACTCGACACTGCCATCTAGTTTTAGGAGAACAACTGCTAGAAAAACTGACACAACGCAGAATTATAAATGCCAACAGTGCCGCTGCAGCGCCGCTGGAGGGTCATGTCCGTGTTGACGCAGAAGTATAATTCAACCTTCAAGGTAAGTGAACACTGTCAGCAGACCAAATCCAGGAAATGGAATGTCCAAACTCAGGAGCGACAGTTTAACAAATAGTTTATTCGCCGGTTGTTGGGAGAAATGGATTAGTGTAATCCAAATCAGCACACAGTCCAGGGTTGAGCTTCGTAGGAGAGTCATAACACAGGCAGGTTTCAGTACACAGAGAGGGTTATCATCCGGAAGGGGGGTCTGGCACACAGCAGTCTTCCTCATACAGTCCAAGTTGATACACAGCACTTCAATCTGCTTCTCAATGATATCTCTCTGTCTTATCTAAGTCCTTCGTGTTCTCTCCTTCAGCTCTCACCACGACTACTTCCTTCTCCTCCCTTATATACCCTGTCACCTGACCAACTTCACTCAATCACCTAATTGTTCCCCCCTGTGGCTAGACAGGTGCTGACAGGCGGAAGCCCATATTTGGGTGTCCTGTCTAGCCACCATCTTGGAATATATATCTCCCATCCACCACTACTCCCTTCCTGTGCCCTACCCGGCTGCCACAGAGCTCATAATGTATACAGCAATAGGAATGCGCAGAATCTAAAGTATGTACAATGTTGACGTGCCATGTGTGGGATTTTCTCATTAATGTAAAGCTGAAACAGAATACCTGCTAAAACATCAAAAGATAAATATGAGCATCAAGCCGCAGATTACTCCAAAACGACAAAATTGCCATGTGTTTTCTCCGCTACTTGCCTTGATGTGATCATACTGTTACATAAATCTATAATCCAGCTGTGCTAATTCTCTCCTCCCCTTCCCTTTATCATCTCCTCCCTCTCTTCTCTTTATTTCTCCCGCCACCCTAATCCGCTCCTAAAGAGAGAAATAGACTCTCATTTTGCCCACGTTTAAAACTGACACCATCCTAATGTGAAGCCTTGCTACGTTAACTTGTAATGAAACCTCGTGAAACCTCTGCTTCCAGGGCAAGTTGCAGTGAACAAAACCATTCTTATAAGCCAACACACAAACGCACGGCTGTTCTCTCTGGGAGCGGGCACAGCCTGACCCGAGCCCAACACAACGGCGCCGTGTGTGTTTTGTCACCCACGGCCTCTCTCTCCACAAGGGCCAAGTCTCTGAGGGAGGGCAGAGGACAGGAATACACAGCCCGTGGCCCTTTGTAGTGGGGATGGGCAGGAGTAGGAAGACCATTGTATTACGATTTTTTTTTACTGTTGTTCATGTACAGTTTAGTACGTTTATAATACAAATAAAAATATACAAACATAGCGTACTGAATATAATAACACCTATTAGCTGCACATCGGCTCGAGCTAGGCTATTTGTGACGACAACTTTTTTTACACTCTCATTGACCAGTGACCAACATAATATTACAATATATAATTAATATTTTATTCCCTTTAATAAAGTTAGTTCTTTATTCACTCAAAAATAATGGTTTTGACGGTGGGGAGAAAACACCACGAGTACCATGTGCCACCGGGGATCACCACGACAAGCCTACTGCTAATGTCTAACCGGTAACTTGAAGACTCTGAGCTTTGTGCAAGGGAAGGGCTTTCAAAAGCCAATATTAGTTGCTCTTGTTGACAATTGCATTTGGAATCAATGAAATAATGAGACATAATAGGGAGTGTTGCTTCGGTAGCATTAAATCCTTTTCTTTTAGAAAAAAAGAAAACGCCACAGCCTTTTAAACAAATGTTGTCGTAAATATTTTAGGGGTCATTACCGAGTACTCGAGTACTTGTTACTAATTTAATCTTAGTACTTGAACAGGGAAATCAGGTCAGATGCACGTCCCTAGTTTGTAGCGGTAATCTACAAAGCTGAGCTCTCCCTTTCAACACTAGAGCTGAAAACATGATAGAAACTTCTATAAGACCCCCCTCCACACACCGGGACCCCCCAGCACCCACTCAGGTCAAAGATACTGATCTGCCTAGATGTGTGAGAAATAATACCAGCAACACAGTTATACATGCAGGAAACTGCAGGGCGAGGAGTGAGGAGAGAAGGGATGAAGTGTAAAGAAAGCTGAAGAGGAGAAGAAGAAAACATAAGCGCAATACTGCAATGCTGATATGAATCCAACTTTTGTTATCACTAATGGCTGTTTAAGAAGTAGCAATGCTTTACAGATAAGACGACATGCCAGGACTCGAAATTGCAACCATTTTGGTCACATACGCTCTTTTCTTTTTTCAGTCGAACGTCCCTTTCTCTTTACATTCCCCAGTTAGCACATTCAGTATGTGCCTTGGGAGATCTTCATCGCCCGCTTATACGAGGTCGGGTCACGGGGGTAGCAGTGTTAGCAGAGATCCCCAGACTTCCTTATCCCTGGCCACCTCGACTAGCTCTGACCGGGGGATCTCGAGGTGTTCCCAGGTCATAAAATCTCTCCACCTGGTCCTCGATCTGCCCCGGGGTCTCCTCCCAGCTGGACGTGCCTGGAACACCTCCTTAGGAAGGCGACCAGGTGGCATCCTTACTAGATGCCCGAACCACCTCAACTGGCTCCTTTCCACGTGAAGGAGCAGCGGCTGTACTCCGAGTCCCTCACGGATAACTGAACTTCTCACCCTGTCCCTAAGAGAGAAGCAGCTACCCTCCTGAGGAAACACATTTCGGCCGCTTGTAACCGCAATCTCGTTTCTTCGGTCATGACCCATCGCTCATGACCATAGGTGAGGGTAGGAACGAAGACGGACCGGTAGATCGAGAGCTTTGCCTTCTGGCTCAGCTCCCGTTACAGTATGAACTGTGTACCTCTTTAACATATAAATATATTGTATTTGGCATTAAGGTGATTCTCCTTGCATTCTTGTTTCTCAATAAGGACAGGCAAAGAACCCTGGACAGATGGATGAATGGTGGGAGATATGTTTCACCTTGTAGCAATAGTCCGAGGTGTAAAAGACATCCACTCCCTCGGGCAGCTGGTTATGGAAACTTATCAAAGCCTGGTCCATTTTCAGAGCCGGTCCTGCATGGATTAATCACAGGATTAATAATTAATAGCAATTAATAATTACTTACAACAGACACTTAAAGCTATATATATATATACATACTGCTGCCCCTGCGACTCGATCTCAGATAAGCGGACGAAGATGGATGGATGGATATATATATATAAGACAGTGTCACAATTGTTGGATCAAAGAGTCAAACAGAAAGTTTGAAAGGCAGTAGACACTAAAAGCTGAAGTTAATAAATGTTTTGTTGCGTTGACAGTTCCTGACTGCTCTTTGCCAGTGGAACACGATGTCCAGCTCTCCACACAGAGACACTGTTGACTAGAGACATGACACCAGAAATAACACCCACATCCCCCAACAATTCATCCGACAGACTCACCTGAATCCGTGCTTAAGTGTCCCGCATGAACGCTGGCTATAAGCAGGGACATAGTTAGGACTGCTGGCTGAAGTCTCCCACGCGCCATATTCGTACTTCAACTCAGCGACGTGCACGGCTCCTCTTTATAACACTATACAGCAATATAAAGGCTGGTCAAAGTGCAGCATGCACAACTGTGGTTCAGGTCATCTGATTTACGATGCGTAATCTTTAGAATCATCATTATCTGTCGCGCTCAGCGCTAGATTAGGAATTCCTGTTATAAAAAAAGGGTTTGGGGTAATATGTCTGCCATAAATGTGCAAAATATTTTGTAGAAATAATTGATTAAATGGTAAATACATTATGAACAAAGGGTGAGAATAGACAGTTCACGCTTAAATCATGAGGAAGTGCTGTGTTTTTAAAGAGTGTGTGTGTGTGTGTGTGTGTGTGTGTGTGTGTGTGTGTCTGAGTTAGATGCCCATAGACAGCACCAATTTAACCAACCAATTGACTCTAATCCGAATATACAAATCAAGGCTCTCTCGGCCTCCTAACCAAAACACTGTCGCGCCATTCTCGTTTCCTTATCCAGTCAGCCGTTTAACTCTGATCACTTGTCACATCCTCTCCCTCTTTTCATTTCATTAACCCCCCTGGTTTCCCTGAGCGCTCCCTGTGGCGGCCGAGTTCACTGGGGGTAATCTCACAGGAGCAGCTCATTAACCTTTGACATGACCCGGAGCCAGCCGAGGGGCACAGCTCACTTTGACATCTCCTTTCTCATTACATAGATGCGTGCTCATCAATGGACCACTAGTCTGAGGTTTCGGTTCATGTTTGATTATTTAATCTGTCGTCATCCTTTCATAACAAAGCAGACAACTGTTCCCCCGCTTCCTCTTACAAAGGCTGACCACACCCATGCCTTAGGTACTATAGGCAACGGAGAATGTATGATTAAACCCATTCTGGCAGGAGGCTGCGTAATCTCTCAGCAGTGAGGATTTCTGCTCAGGCTTCTGCTGGGGCAGCTAAGCAGGACCTGGAGCTCCTGTATCCATGGCTATGGATTCACTCCAGCTGCTCTGCCTGCCTGACTGCCACAGCAGATTTGCCTCAGAGCAAGTGAAGCTGGAAGCAGGAAGCACGTCTACAAGCATGGTGAGTACAGAGCCTCCCTACTGTGCTTCTGATCTCAGAGACGAGGCGACCGCACGTCTGCTTACTGTCACCATTTAAAGCTCAAGAGGAGCCCTTATACTAGTTTTATTTTGGTTTGTTTTATACTTTATTTTTTACAGAGTCCTGTAGCTGTCTGAATGGAAAGTTTTCATTTGAACATGGCACCTTATCGTACGAGGTTTCACATGTGCCAGTGGGATTTTGCTAAACTATTTCTTTATCGTACACTGAAAACCAACTGGGGGATAAAAATCACCTTATGCGAGGGATATCATGCAAGGATGGCATGCTATATCAAATCAGCACATGCCTCTCTGAATACAAGAGTGTGAGGCCATTGTGTATGAGATGAAGACGTGAGGGTTAAAAAGCCAGGTCTGTATTGTCTGTTCAGATCTGCTGCGAACACGCCACAGATCGAGCAGATTAGACGGTTGCTATGCTACCCGTTGATGTCACTGCTGCGGTTGTGACATCTGTTTGCTTTGCGTCTCTCTGTTGGTTTAAAAGCAGCGCTGCTCGTTTGTGGGCAAAACCTGCCAAAGTCCCCTTTTTGACACGACAAGAAGTGAAGTACTTATCTGGGGAAAGTGTTGTGAAATGTGGAATAGTGCGGTTTGAATTAGGACTCCACATGCAATGAAGTCTAAAGGAAATGAGCAGACTCGAGTTTAACAATCATGTGACTCCATATCATGTGTGTCACACGCGCTCTCTCTCACACAGACACACACACACACACAGACTCAAACACACACACCTTTGAACCCGCTAGTTTTAAACCAGGAATGCAGCCCCTCATTGTTTCCAGATGGGTTCATGTGCAACCAATCACAGTTTGGGTTTGTGAAACGGCCCCCTCTCAGACCTGCGGCACTGTTCCCCCTTGTCCTCGCAGGCTGGTAAGATCCAGGGTCTGACCGAGGAGGAGAGGGCCCACCTGCTCCCCCTGCTGCGCAACGCCCAGTGGGTGGAGGTCGGGGGAAGGGACGCCATCTACAAAGAGTTTGTTTTTAAAGACTTCAATCAGGTTCCTAACACATTCAACTTCAGTCACATAGCTCGCATAATGTAGCATCTCGCATACTATGAATGCCTTGCCTTGTGTTCTTCCATCCCAGGCGTTTGGCTTCATGTCCAGGGTGGCTTTACAGGCAGAGAAGATGGACCATCACCCCGAGTGGTTCAATATCTACAATAAGGTAAACGAGGCCGACCAATTAAGACGCACTCAGAATGCTCTATGGGCTTTTGGCATTGACGAATAGACCGGATTAGAGACTCCCTCTGCTTACATGCAGGCAGGGAAGTAAACACCAGTTAAATGCAGGTAAATCAGAGGCTGTCTGCTCTTTAGGGAGCGACCAGCCATCGACCAGAGGTACTTTTCTAAATCACTTTGGCTGGTAAAATACAGAAGGTGGCTGAGCAGTCTGGTTGCAGTTACCGGTGAATAGTTTCCCGTCTGACACGAATGTATTCAAGATTCAAGAATTTATTTGTCACATACAGAAATAAATGGGCAGTGAAATTACAGTGCAAGCACCCCAAGACTGTGCATCAGCCAAATCTAAACACAACCACTACTGCAAGAACCAACAGCAAGCCGCCACAAGGAGGCAATGAATGTGATGACAATGAATGAATGACAATGAAATGTTGCGTGAGATGGAGGCGGATCACTCCTCCATAATATCACTGTGTAATATGTATACAGATGCAGAATCCACAACAAGCCGAGATCAAATGGGGATTTCACCCCTACCCTTATCATATCCTTATAATAGGAGCAATAGACGGCACTCGCAGAGCAATAAAAATACCATCACACAATGCATTTAATGATGTCAACAGAAAGACGTTTCATTCCATCAATGTACAGATCATCTGTGATGCACATTTGACCCTGCCTGAGTGCAGCAGTGTGGTTTTGGCATTTAATTATAGATCAAGCCACTTCTTTTCTTATCTCAGCCATAGATCTCCCCTCGGACCCCACTGCATTACCTGCCCCTGTGATTTTGTAGCATGAATTATAATTTTTTTCTTGTCACAAGGGCATTTAAGGAAGTAGCCCCAACCCTAACCCATAACACCTTCTGGTTGGACAACCTCTCCAACAAGTTCCTCTTTTGGCCATCATGCGGGATACTAAGTGAGGCAATTGTCTCACGGCTTCTTAAAGGGGGTGATTTACATTACATTACATTATATTTAGCAGACACTTTTATCCAAAGTGACTTACAATAAGTACATTTTGTTAAAATGAGTCAAACCAACTGTATATAATGGTCTTCATCTGCTAATACTTCAGTATTTACTTCAGATTTAGCACCTGTGGCAGAGGGCAGGCTCTAAGGAGTGGGATAGTGGTAGAAGGGATATACATTCCTGGCTGGTGGCTTAATCGCTGGACCAATCAGCGGCGGAGCCTCCAGCCCAGGTGTGCAGGGGCAGGTGATCAGGCCAATTGGGCTGATTAAGAGGAATATATATGAGGAGGAGAAGGTTAGTGCAGTGTAGGAGTAGTAGGAGAGAGGCGTGTAAACCAGAGTGAGAGCAATCATAGAAACGCAACTAAGGGCCGTTAATGACTTGGACTGGATGAGGACGACTGCTGTGTACCAAACCCTTTTTCTGACTGATGACCATTTCTGTGTTCTGAATCTTGCCTGGACTACCACTTTTCTGCAAAGCTCAACCCTGGACTGTTTGAGAATCTGTGTGTTTTGACCCCCTGCAAACCGACACTGACTATTCGACAGCCTGTAAGACTGTGCGTAGGGAGATTAAAGAAGGAGGCGAACCAGACGGATTGACCTGGCTCACTTCCTGGTAAAGGAAACGTCAACCAATGACGTGGAGACCTTCATGCTGGCGTTTGAACGCATGGTCCAGCGAGAGGAGTGGCCAGAAGAACACTCGTCAGACCTGATCGCCACCTTCCTGACAGGAGTGGCCCAGGAGACATATCACCCGAACCCAGCGCTTCCATGGATGGAAGTATGACTCCGCCGCATCACCACGAGCACAGATGCATGAACTCACTCGGATCACCAAAGGCTGGTTGGTGTCCGAACCAAAAGCGTTGGGGCCCATCGAAAGGGTGTTGAAGTACATCTGGGCGCTACCCCTCGAAGCCAAGAAACTAGCCTGCCAGAGCAACCCTCAGAGCGTGAGCAGCTCGTCGAGCTAATGGAGGGATATCGTCCGCGGCAGCGGAACAAGCCGACGCCCGGCGGGATCAGACAGAGGGGGACCCTCGCCGAACCCCCCCTTAAATTTGGTCGGCTGACAGGTCTCAATACCCCTGAGGGGTATTGAGACCTGTCACACACCATATATGGTTACTCTGGGGTGTTTCGGAAATCAAATGACCCCAAACAGGCACGAGCACGGTGCTTTAACAGTGGTGTATAGTAACTAGGGCTGGGTTCAAAAAACCGATGAATCGATTTTCATTTGAATAATCCAATATCGATTCATAAATCCCTAAATCGATTTTTTTACATATGTAGTTTTCCCTGTGGATGCGTGAACTTTAACCCTGTTAAAGTCTCGCGTGGCCTGACTTTGCTTGTTTACGCAACGAGATTTGGCCACGTGAGAGTCTAGTGAACCGCAGTTGATGCTAAAATCATGGCGGAAGCGTGAAGGCAGCGTCGAGAGGCGCATTGCGTAATTTTTTCACCGTAGTATTAAATCATGGCAAGCCTCACAGAGAAGCCTCATGTCAAAGTGACAAAGTCACTGTGAAACGCTTTCTGGAGCAGCAGGATGTCTCCCCGATCTCTGCTGACTGTATGCTTTGCTTTGCTTGTGTGTCTGTGTGTGTGGATGCGCACGCATCTTTTTGTGTGGAGTTTGTAGTGTTTGTGAGCGAGAAAGAAACGGAGAGAGAGAGCACAAGAGGGAAAATGGAGTGAAAGAGAGACACAAGATGGAAAGCTGGGAGTGAAAGAGAGAGATATGTGGGGACACAAGACGTCTTCGGTTATAAGTTATAAAGTTATAAACCGTATTATACTGACTTCTTCCTGTAGGTCCTTCACAATAAAGGGTTATCATCGAATCGTTACTTTACAAAGAAAAGGAAGATCATTGATTAAGTAATGTTAATTGCGTGTATCAAACAGGATTTTACATGATGAGAACCAGTGCTCCTCTGTAGCGCTTCGTCTCGCTCTCTCTCACTCTCAGAGTAGCAGCTCCGCCCTTAGCACGGCCAGGGTTGCCACGGTTATGGGACCTTGCTGCGACATAAGCAGGAGCGAGTTAATTCTGTCCACCAGGACGAAAGCCATCCATCTTCGTCCGCTTATCCGAAATCGGGTCGTGGGGGCAGCAGTGTCAGTAGAGATCCCCAGACTTCCTTATCCCTGGCCACCTCGACCAACTCTGACTGGGTGATACCGAGGTGTTCCCAGGCCAGCGTGGAGATATAATCTCTCCACCTGGTCCTCGGTCTGCCCCGGGGTCTCCTCCCAGCTAGACGTGCCTGGAACACCTCCTTACGAAAGTGACTTCAACAATATAGGTGAGAGAAACAAGTCGATTACTGGCTTCATGGAATATCACACACACGCACACACACACACACACACACGCACGAGGGTGGGTGTGGTTTGCATTTCAAACGTTTTAGATTGTTCTATTTATTTATTTCTAATGTTTATTGTTAAATCAAATCATCTGCTTGAGTGGTACAAAATAAAATAAAATATATATTTTTATTTTTATTTTTTTACAATCGTTTCCACACGTCTCAACACCATGTCCACTTCTTCAAACCTCTTCATGGTGTTCTTTTGAAACACCTGAGCACTGCTCACTGCTGTTGCTATAACATGTGCTTAGACTACTTTGTCACTCAATGTACACTAAAGAACAAAACACAAACCACTTGGAGCTTTGCTAAATACATACTGTATATTATGTGTTTCCCTTTCCTCTATTTCAGCATCCACAAATATTTCAATCCAAGCAGCTAAAGACTCTTTGGACCTGTTGGTTTGCCTCTCACAACATGACTGAGTGAGGTACATTTACAGTCAACTGTCGCAGTAACAGGGGAATTCTAGTTAAATAGGAAAGTGAGTCGCATAGTAAACAACTTAAGTTTCAAGTTAGTAAGAGTGTAACACGGTGTTTGTATATTTATGTGCAAAACACTAAATTTGGTGGCTATAAGGTCACGCGTGCCTC
>CABFOT010132308.1:7241-24293 GCA_900660305.1 Cetomimus sp. NI1144 | reverse complement strand
TATTCAGCCTAAGGCCAACTTTGGCACATTCCGTTTCCACTCTGGTCAAGAGCTCCTGCGCCTGCTCCACGCTGTCAGACATCAGGCTGATGTCATCCGCATAGTCCAGGTCCGCAAGGACTACAGCAGGAATTGAATTGACGTGAATGAGTCCAATCCAATCCAATCCTTGCTGTACACACCTTGGATGTTCCCTGTTTCCCCCTCCTTCTGACAGTTTTCCAGAACCGCTTTGGTGCCAAACGAAAACTCCTTCTCCATGGCTTCTCCAAACTTGTCCAACACCAACTGCTTTGTCTCAATTACAGCTGTGGCTGCCGTCCTTCAGGCCTGCTGATAACTTGCAACTTCCTCCGGAGTACCCCGGGATAACATATCCCGGAGAGTGTCCTCCTTCAGTCGGACGGCTTTCCTGACCACTGGAGTCCACCACGATGTTCGAGGGTTACCACCCTTGAGGCAGTGAAAACCCTATGACCACAGCTCCCAGCTGCGGTTTCAACAATGGAAGCTTTGAACATCGACCACTCTGGTTCGCTGCACCTAACCTCCACAGGGATGCCAGAAAAGCTCTGCCGGAGGTGGGAATTGAAGGCCGCCCGAAAAGAGGCCTCCTCCAGACGTTCCCAGTTCACCCGCAATATACGTTTGGGTTTTTGGGGTCTGTCCACAGGCTTCCTCCACAATCTGACCCAACTCACCACCAGGTGGTGATCAGTTGACAGCTCTGCCCTCTCTTCACCCGAGTGTCCAAGACATACGGTTTTATGTGAGAAGATACAATAACAAAATCAATCATCAACCTACGACCTAGGGTGCTCTGGTGCGATGTACACTTATGAGCATCCTTATTCTTGTACATGGTTTTCATTATAGACAATCCATGACTGGCACAGAAGTCCAATATCAAAGCACCACTCGGGTTCAGATCAGGGAGGCCATTCCTCCCAATCACGTCCCTACAAGTTTCTCCATCATTGTCCACGTGTACGTTGAAGTCTCCCAGTAGGAATATTGAGTCCCCTACAGGAGCCCTATAAGGACCCCGTTCAGTGTCTCCTAGAAGGCCCGATAAATTAACATAAAACAAAAACTGTAAAAAAAATAAATGTAGAGGTGTAATCAGTTGCAGCATTGTTACCTGTAATGGGGCTGTGGTTGCTGTCTCCAGGAACCCAACTGAGTCTTACACTGCGCTCGTATGGATCTGATAACTCCAAGCCAGTGGGAGGGTCAGGACGGTCTGCACAAAAGTGGATGAAAAGTCACAACGCATTACATTTCCTATGTTTAATGAAATGTATTTAATTATAAATGTCCATACCCATCACCATTAGGTGGGCAGAGGCCGACTTCTGGTCCATTTCAGTCTTGATGACACAGGTGTAATTGCCCTCATCCCCTCTGTTTACATTGGTGATGAGCAGATTTGATTCATCCAGAGAGATTCTGAGGATTAAAAAGGAGTAAGTAATGGTAGCAACAGGAAGCTGGTTGGCTTGAGTAACATTCTCTGATTTCACCATGATAAAGCACAAAATAAGGCTATATCGATGCTATTTATTGTAAAATGGCTCACCTCCAGCCAAAGGTGACTGACTTTTTGTTTTTCATCCAAGTGGTTGTGACAGGGGTACTGACATCATTTTTCACGCTACAGTCAAAGCGCACATCACTTCCACTGACAACTTTCATATTCTGTGGTCTTTTGATAATCATAGTGGGCTCTTAGAAAAATGGACAAAAAAACATCACAGTATTATAAAGTCAAAAATTGCTTACGTGTAATTAATCTGTCACAAAGATTTTTGGCATGAATTACAGTAAACTTCACCTTTAACTTCTATCTGTACTTGACTCTCATCCCTTCCTGCAATGTTGCTGACTATGCAGAGGTAAGTTCCCTGGTCATCTATCCGGATGTGCTTAATCTCTAGTGTCCCATTACGATGGATCTTAAAACGATTTCCTTCGAGATTCCCTTGGCCATACTTAGACCTGTGTGAAGAGACACATCAGCACACACGATGCAGTCAAATACATAATCACGCTCCTCCAAGCTGATGCGTGAATATACTCTTCACAAGCAGGCATCAGATAAAAAGCATGTCCTCACCATCGCAAGTCAGGCACTGGAGAACCAAAGTAACGACAGTCTAAGAGGGTACGGCTGCCCTCTACCACTTTCATGTGCTCATTCCTGGGCCAGAGTATACGTGGGGTTGCATCTAGATATATAGAAAACAACAAAGACCAGTGCCATGGTAACTTCAAGGAAAAATCCCCCGTCTGATACACTTAACTGTTATCGTAGATTTATGACGTTCTATTTTGTGATGACGTGTTGTAATTTAATTTATTGGTTTATCCATCTTTTTTACCATCATCTACTTCTACTTAAGCAAGTGATTTCCAACATTTATCAGAATGACTTTCAACAACACCCAGAGAATGGACATTCAGCTGTGTAGGTGGAGAGAGGAACAGGGATAGCGGAGCGAGGGTTTTTCCAAGTCAAGCAAAAACATGGGTTGTGCCCCTTATTCAAAACGCAGCATGTGTTGAGGCTACATTGCATTATGATCTGCTGAGGCTATTGTCGGTAAAGAAAGTGGTATCTCTGCTACCTCTCCCACAAAACGACTTCTTCCTATATGATTGTTCAACACCGGTGCAAAAAGGTTAGTATAGAAAGAAGCTCTCGTGCTCTTTGATTCTGAGGAACTGACACCAAAATCTGAAGTTTACCGTAGTTTTAGATAACTGGAGAAATTAAAATCTCTCAGTGTGACATTGCAGTGTCTACATTTAGCTAATTATGCACAGGAATAAGGAAAATACACCACTAAACAACAAATGGGCCCAGAAATGCAAAGTACATTTCCACTGGCTCTAAAAAAAAACATTGTTAGTGTTTTAGGGAGGATTATTCCTTTAATGCAGTAAACACTGTACGTGACATGGAGTGGTAACTTACGTAATACGTTGACAAAAGCATTGGCCAATAAGTAACCATACTGATTTGAAGCATTGCACTGGTAGACAGCAGTGTTTTCAATGGACACACTGCGGAAGGTCAGTGTATCCCCTGACACTTGCCTGTTAGGGTGTGGTGTGGCAGCTGGGGATGAGAGACACACAGTACTAAAACATGGCACCTGTAATATACTTGAGACATTTGATTTACAGCTTGTAGGTATGATCTGCGGTGCCGTTTGGGTAAACACCTACTTTCAATTGGTTCCCCATTGATAAACCAGCGGATTGTGGGCCGAGGGATCCCATCAGAACGACATACTAAGCGTCCATTTTCCTCAGGGGCCAAGACCAAATCAGTGGGCTTCTCCAACCAAAATGGGGCGGCTGTCAAGCACACGTTCGGTTAGTTGTGGAAACATTGTAGTGTGGTGAGAAAAGAGAACATGAACATGTGTCTGAAAATGCGTCTTACCTTTGACTTGGACAGTTATTGTGTGCTCAATGTATCCAATCTTATTTGTAGCAGTGCAGACATATTCACCAGCATCATCAAAAGACGCCTTGGGGATTTGAATCATCTTGTTGAAGTTCTTTACTTTCATGTGTGATGTCACAACCAATTCCTGAGCATCCTTGGTCCAGGTAATGTGAGGAGTTGGCCTTCAACATAATGATAAACAAGGCTCTAGTTAGAAGTGAAATCAAGTTAAGGTCACTTCCTCTTCACTATGCAAAAGGGTGCATGGCACTGATCACTGATCACTTACAGGGCCTGCTTCAGTTGAATATTGCACATGCCTGACATAACAGATACAGATGCAGTAACTGTTGGTGTTTAAACGTCAATCATAGCACTCAATATGTCTCATCAGTTTAACACAAGCATTGAATATAGCATGACAGAAATGGGCTGCAACAACTCGTCCCCTTGGGATTTCAAGTTGACTCACACTCCTGCAGCGACACACTCCAGGAGCAGCTCCTCCCCTTGCAGGACCAGCATGGAGCTAGATGAGCCAGTGGGTGACAGCCAGGTGGGTGCAGCCTCAGCGACTGTACGAGCTGCAGAGGGACGATACCAGAACACACCAGTCATACACATCTCGAGCATCCACGAAGACGGTCTTTGAACTTAAGACAACAGCGTTGGTTGACAAGCAGAGGTGGTCATTCATTTTAGAAAGCAAAGTCAGAAAATAAGAGTCGGACAATTGAAGCAGAGCACACACTCACCACACCCAGTAAGTAAAGTTGGAGCAAAACAATGATGAGTCATTTTAGGGATTGTCTGAAATAAAACAAAATGCTCAAGTCTGCAAGTATGTCAAACATAAAAACCCAGGGTTACCAGCAGTAATGGGGACAACTGCTGAACAGAAATAAGATTAGTTATGATAAATAAAGCAGAAGCCCATCTGTTAGAGTGCACAAAGTGAGCAGAGGTGTACTTTGATCATGTATTGATTAATATTAGATTTTTTAAATATTTTAATACTACATCCAGCCTGTGTCATGCCACAGCATTTATCTAAGTCGCAGCACTCAATCAATACTCACTTGTAAGCACCTTGACAACCACAGGCATCTTCTGCTGGATGATATTCTTGTGAGGGAAGCGAGCATTACAGCAGTAGTCGGTGGCAGAGTCATTGATCAGGACATTAGAAAAGTACAGATCTCCGTTTACTCCCATGGATACCCTGCGGTCCTGCCGCACAGGCTGCATGGTTGGGAAAGCAGTCTGAATCGGCCAGCTAAAAGGTCTCGCATATGAACCTGGAATGAAACACGGCGTTGTGAATGTATCCGACAGTAAAATCACAGGAGATGTATTACAACAGCCAGAACTCCTTCAGGAATGACAGCTTGCTTGATAAGGAAAGGGCAGATTAATAAAATGCCTACTGATTATGCTCAACAGTGCTTGACCATGGACTTCATTTGTATGGAATATCCAGTTCACTTCTGTGTATGAGAAACCTTCATGTTATCCAGATGCAAGTCTAGAGAGACACTTACAGCTGGACATCCAGTAGGTGTCAGGTTTAGGCGGGCCAGGAGGCGGGTCGCAGGACAGGACCAGAGGCAGGCCAACACTGACCACCACAGGCTCCAGAATCTCCCTTGGCCAGAGAGGAGCTCCTGCAGAAACACAGAGGAGCACATTTATTCTCTAAGCAGCTGATTTTTCTTTGTAGTATTTATTCAAGTTTCATTTCAAAGACTGAGATTTTAAACGGTAAACATACTCGATAGATTATAATTTAAGTATTTGACCAATGTTCAATGCTGTCATAGTGAGCTCCTTAAGTAGCTGGACAACAACACATGGGTTGATGTTGAACTCCATACTTTTCTCATGTACTCTGCTCATCAACAAGTAGATTAAAGCGTAATATCATCTTAAATCCAAAGGAATCTTCCACCATATGAACAAACAATTAAAGAACCATAGCCCATTTTAAATATGGTCTCCCCCATTTCAGAGTATGGTCATATTACACCTGTATTAAAATATCATATTCAATATAAAGCCAAGCATAGATACCCGAATTCTCCCAGAAACAGTTAAATGGAAATAGACTGTAAATAAATCATTGTTTATGCAATGTTGTTGTTTTTTTTACATGCAGTTGCACGGTACTAATTTGTTATTACTTGTAAAAGTAGATTAAACAATTTTAATCTGTAAATATTGATGTTTTTTATTACTATTATTTCATTTCTTAAATCATAACCATGTAGATTGAATCGATGCCCAAATACTGTATTTTCTGAGGTCTCTGTACATCTCCTGTCGGAGGTATGTCAGTGGTGGTAACGTACAAATATTTCATTCTTTAATAGTCGTCATAATGAACTCACTGGATAGTCGCACTCCGATCTTGTTGGAGTATGCAGAGCCATACTCATTGGAAGCAATACACTGATACTCTGCCTCATATTGTTCTGGATTGTTCCAGGCGTAGATGTCCAGTGTCCCCGAGCGTCGGCGCATCGATGTCTGGGGGTCACGTGCCACATTGAAATACTTCCCGTTGCGCCTCCATGAGAAACTTGGTGATCAAGCAAAACGTGAAGCAAGACAGAAAAAAAACAGTGACGTAGCTTGCGGAGAATGAAGTTGGTATCAACACAACTGTTCACAGTGCTGCGTCAGCTCTTACATTGGATGGGGGTTTCCTTTGGCTTCACATTCTATGACCATGGTTTCTTTGGGGTCAACAATATGCTCCTTCAATGCCTGCTTTATGATGGTTGGGGGCTGTCTGACTGCAGGCGGGGAAATAAATGACCTTAGTACATCAGACATGTATCATGCAAGAGGATAATATATGTCGCAAATTACAAGCAGTAAATGGATACACCGTAAGTTATTGACTCACTTTCCAGCGGTATGTCCAAAGCCCATACACTGTGCCATAAAAGCAGCAGTAGAGTTGGTTCGACCAGTGTTCCCATCTTTACAGTGCATGGAATACAATTGGTCTGCCAATTCACCTATTCTCAAAATTCAATGAGGAAAAATAACAAAGACAACATCTACAAGACATTCATTTTGAGCAAAGACAATCCTGATGTTAGTAGTTCATTGTTATTTTCACACATCACATCCAGCAGCACAAGAGCAGGGGTCAAACTGTGTCTCGAGTCGACTGCATCCCATCCATGAAAATGAACCCACTGACTGCGTTACAGGAGTACATTGTAGTTCGATTGTACGGTGTCTGACTAGGATGAACATCAGCTGAAATTAAACAGGACAAAATAGCTTCTGGAAATATATTGAAGACTTATGATGATACCCAGTATATAAAAATAAATAAAAAATACAACATACATCAAGAGAACCAGAATCAGTGTGGCTCTACTGCTTTTCATTTGACATTTCTACAAAGACCTTTCATCAAGTTAGCACTATAAATATGAAATAAACTATAAATCATGTCAGAGTTTGGCCACAACCAAACACAATTATATCCTGCGGCACAGTTGGCATCATCCTACCTCTCTCATGTAGTCAACTCAGGGAGCTCTCCTCCCCATCTCTGTGGCTTCTCCAATACATCGATAATTCCAATTAATTTCTCCAGGAAATGATCCTATCTTGTGCAGTGTATCAATGAATTCCTTAGTCCTTCAAACAACAGGTCAAGAACCCCAGAGAAGTGGACACGCTTCAGTAATAGAGTTTCTGTCTGTCACTGCCACTTACACTCCACCCACGTCATTGCATGAATAATGAATGTGTGCCATACACCACCTACACCTCACCCACTTCACTGCTCATGCCAGGCTCTCATACTCCGAAGCAACTCATCTCCAACAAATACAATCACAATGTTTGGCTGCAAAAATATATAAATACGTAACAAACAGAAGTTCTACGAAATATGACAATGGCTATTTGAATTTCTGACGTCAGGACTGGAATAATGTGGCATTTGATCAGTTTCTGTCTGAGAAAGGCGGAGCATGATATCCTTTTCTTGAGGTTAATATGAGCCACATGGACCTGGCTCAGTAATTAGTTTCTTTCAAAGCTGAATAATGTTTGTCCAGTGCGAGTCAATATCAATTGTCAGTACACGTAGGACTAATGAACGCACAAAACAACCCATATTCTGGACGATTTGCATTCTTGTTGGTTTTGATTACATCAAAACGTGGGCTTTATTGTTGACGGGAGAACCAGGGAACAGAGTATGAAAGCAACATTTGTTTCTCTCATGGTAATTTTAAATGTGGCACATCGCTTGTCATATGACTTCAGCGCAATAGCCGTGGGAAAGAAAAGAAATATCAAAGAACATTGAAATATTTCTCAATGAGATGATTACAACAGTAACAACTATTTCTAAATGCGAACCTTTTGTGGTGCGAGTCCGTACATCTTAAACCTCCTCCACACCCTCCTGCATCTTTAATTTTCCATAATCAGATGCCAATTAGCAATTTTCCTCTTTTGTGTGGAACATAGATTACAATCATCCACCCAGCTGTGAAAACCCTGCAGGGAAGAAAACATTTTGCTTTCTAGAAACAGTGTCATGGACCCGGGAGAAACTGTATTTGTTTGTAGACAAAAGCCATCTCAAGGCCATCCACAGAGTTCTGACCCATGTTGGCACTCAGGCATCCACATGGCCCCCCTTATACAGACCAGAAACTGGGCTTAACAATAGCTTTGGGGGAAATAAATCTAAAAGAAATCAAGTGGGATAACATGCTATCATACCTGCTTTTTCATATATTTATAGCCTATTACTACAACTGATGTATTCTTATTTGAATTACTTATCATACGGGATGAATGTAAACCATTAAGACTGCAATACAGATGACATAGCCAGCCAGAGTAAATGATGCTCTGACTTCTCTGGCCCCAATCCCCACCTCCATCTTCATGAATGAAACATATCTTGCATTGCCTCACACAGGAAACAAAAGCAGAAGAGTATGTGGAGATACTTGGCTCCGTGAATGGGCATTTCTCCACACGCATTCAACTGAAGTAGGCCTGGCAGTGAGCAGTGATCAGTGCCATGCACCAGATTGCACAGTGAGGAGGCAGAGAGGCAGACAGAGCCAGCTCAGTGACGACAAGGAGGTCTCTATGCCCACGGGTCTTCTTTGGCACGTGTGCCCAGAACTTGGGTAAGAGCAGATGACATGTGGGAGTGTTCAACCACACAAACTGCGTGTTCAGACTCAGAGAGCACCTATCACTCACACTTTGACGTCATTACATCAGGAGGAGTACAAGAAGGAATAGGGCTGGAGAAATTCCTGTTGAGCACCTCGCTATACTATACCTACTCTTAAGTAATCAGCACAGTACAATCAAAACATCCACATCTTAACAACTTTGACTGCTTAATTTTTGACTGGGTTAAGAAAATGAGACGATAAACCGCATTAATATCTAATTGATTGGGTCGACAAACCATGACTTTCTCAAAAGCATCCTGTAAAAATAGGTTAGGACAAAAAAAGCATGCATATTTCACCCCTCCGCCCATCGTCGCCCGCTTATCCGAGGTCGGGTCGCGGGGGCAGCAGTGTCAGCAGAGAGAGTGTCATTGGTCACTTCGACTAGCTCTGACCGGGGGATCCCGAGGCATTCCCAGGCCAGCGTGGAGATATAATCTCTCCACCTGTCCCTGTCTGCCCTGGGGTCTTCTCCCAGCTGGACGTGCCTGGAACACCTCCTTAGGTAGATGACCAGGTGGCATCCTTATTAGATACCCGAGCCACCTCAACTGGCTCCTTTCCACGTGAAGGAGCAGCGGCTGTACTCCGAGTCCCTCACGGATAACTGAACTTCTCACCCTGTTAGGGCTGCGTAGAGCATCTTTGTTCATAAGGAGCTCCTGCACATCTTGCCACGGTAAAAGCCTAAACATCCTGTACCCAGCAAGAAGGCCCGAAAACCAAGCAACAGCAGCGCCTCCATCCAAAACGAGCACTCCTCCTCCACCAATCGGCTGGACCTCCCTCCACTATGATGATGCGGCCCATCATCCCGTGTCACATTCCCTTTGTGTCCAAGTCACTCAACCACAAATTACAATAACCTCTAACTTTTGCAGCTTGACTGAACTCACTGTTCGCTGTGCGCCGGTGTGTAAAGACAGACAGTCAAGCGAACGACCGCCGTCTCGGGGCTGTCAAAATGAAGAGGACCGCAGAGCAAGCGTCGTTGCTCAAAGTGAATTGTAAATGCAAATGAACCAGGGACCATTTCACTTTGTCCAAACAGACAAAGCGTGTTGATCCTGGACTCGGCGTGAGGCGTGATTACGCTCCGTGTCGCAGAGAGAGGAGGAGGTGGGATGAAGACATCATTAACTCACGTCACCGCACAGGATTTCTGTCTAATGAAGTCCTGACCTGTATACGGTTCACCCTCGCTGTGTGACGTTACCCAGTGCAGGTTTACGTGTCGTCACCTCAGTACTACTATCTGTGGAGGCAGCGAGGAACTCCACGTTCTGCAGCACATCTTCCTTCTTAACTCCGTCTGAGATGCCGTCTGCTTCCTCCTTTCCGTTGCAGAGTGTGACAACTTTCCATATCGGTGTATCTGTCTTGGGCCAGCGGGCAAATATTGACACGAGTGACTTTGATTGAAAAGCATTTCTCCAACAGTGCGGCTCGGTGATGAGTTTTCCTGTGCAGAGGCCCGCCGGTCAGAGGAAGCTACGGCAGCAGCAGGGTCTAGCCAGAGGAAGATGGCGGGGCTGTTCTGACCACAGTGTGGGGCCCCGCGAGGCAGCGGGGGCCTCCCTCTCCAAACCTGTCCCACTGAATGGTGCAGCCATCAACTCCGCTGGTTCTGGACCATCAATCCCTCACTTACATGCCAATTACCTCGTCTTTTCAACGGCTTTCCTTCGCTTCCTCACGGTTTGTTCCTTCTCTTTCCATTCAAACACAGGCACAGTTCTGTGTTACACTGCATGGACACTGATTGATGGGGAAGTACAGGCTGGAGGCTGGAGGAGAACAGACATGGCCCTGAGGCGAACACCACCGCTCCTTGTTCTCTCTCCAGCTCATGGTTTGGTCATCCACCCAATTTCAATACCCTTAACCAGTGGCAGACAGCTCCACATTAAAAAGTCCCCTCATCCACAATCACTTCAAATTCGATCTACAAGTCAACACGAGAAGTCAATTCTTAATTTGCTCATAGCCAGTGGTGATCTAGTCCGAGAGGAGGTGGATCCCGGTGCAAGGACATAGCTTCATATAATACTGCATTTTATTTATTTGTTGTTGCAAACACCAGGTGGAGAGATTATATCTCCACGCTGGTCTGGGAACGCCTCGGGATCCCTCAGTCAGAGCTAGTCAAAGTAGACAGCTGACACTGCTGCCCCCGAGACCGGACGGACGGACGGACGGACGGATGGAAACACCACAAAGCGATGAGGTGGTAGATTAAAGTTGTTTTTTACTCACCGCTCCTTAAACAAGAACTGAGTTTTCATACCAGTTGCCAGAATGAATATGAGCACAGGTCTGAGCTGAATATCACTAGGAAAACTACATCTAATCTAAAAATCAGTTTAAGGCTTGGAGGTTATATAGTCAAGGGCATCTGAGGTCTTGAATTTCAATAAATCCCATTGAAGACCTCTGCAGAGGGCTGCAGGACCGGCAGACACCCGACACACGTCAGACTCTGCACTGCACATGGGTATGAATACGAGTATCCGTGTGCGTTAGCCCTCTGATGGACTGGAGACCTGTCTAGGGAGTCTCAGTGCATGCTGGGATATGCTCCAACCACACTTGACCCTGAACATGAACAAGCAGGTAGAGAAAATACATTATTAAATGTCACGTCTGCGCTCCCCCGACCCAACGAGCCAGCCAATAAGACCAGAACTGCATTCGCCCCGCTAAATCAGTGCATAGTTAATTGGAGGGAGAAACTGGGAGACTGCAAACACACTAGAAAATATAAATGTTGGATTGATGTGCTACAGACATCAAAATATCATTCTAAGGACCATAGCGTATGACGTGGGCCCTTTAACAGCTCTGCTCTGTGACGGTACGATGTTCACAATTGATCCCCTTCTTTGGTTGGGTCTAATTGTGCCTTGGGGAGGAAACAAAGAAAGGTGTTGCACCGTGTACTCTTCATTACTTAGCTAGAGGACCTGTGCTCCCGTGTTCATCTGGTGTGTGAGTATGTATGTATGCAGAAATGCAACATGCATCAACACGGCTGGGGACGGTTTTCTTCCCAGATGAACACTCAGAACGTGTGCGGGTACTATTAAAATTACAGATGCTACACTCCAAGAAGCCCCTTTAATGACCTCGTCCAGTTAACCACCACGGCAGTAAGAGCGTGTTGATAAAACACCTCTTGCTATATCATTAGCATGCCATGTTGGAAATGCATGGACTCCGTTCAAATCGACAGTCCTCCAACAATATGCTAATCTACCCACGTGCGAGGTTAACTTAACTATTATACACTATAATAGAAAACTAATTCATCCTCAGTGAAACACGACGATGCCTTGCACCAGTTATCCACCCATCAAAGAGCACACAGTTCATTTTCATTGAGTTTTTCCAAAATACCGTCTGCAAGGAAAGAAACTAATTTGAGGCCTAGAAAAGCAACGCTGCCACCGAGCACCGAGAAACTGACTTCAGTCCATAATGAATCACTGCTCCGACATTAAACTAATGAATCTGTGGCCGTCGTTTTACTCTCCCCTCAGTCTCGCCTTTTGAAAGAAACTATTTACAGGCTCATCTCTTTCCTGCAGTCACAGACGCTTACCGTCACTTAGACTGGGACAGACGTACTGTGCAGACTTTGGCACAGTGGAAATCGTTCGATACGCCTAAATACTCTAAATCTCGGTACTCTGGATCTGTATAATATCCACGTTGGACAAATGTGTTGCAAAAGAACATTTTGTATCTCTATCTGATTGAATTGGAGGCGGGCGAGGCAACACGACAAGCATCTGCTTTTGGTTTTCTACGCTTTACAACTGTTAAGTTTTCCCCACCAATCTCTCTGATCCACTTATCCTCAGCCACCCTGCGCTTTAACAAACACGGACAACAGAAACGCTCAGGACGGAGAGATGCTGCTGTGCCGTCACAACTGGTGGAGGAATATCTATGTCTATTTGTCATGTGTAATCTAATGTAAACTATGGAACTGTCTTGGGGCACGTACGGTAACAACTGAAGCAGAGTTGAGCTTCGTTTCCCTGCAGCAGGGCAGGCAGTTTGGATTGGGTGTGTGTCCAAAAGAGCCCGAATGATAAGTCAGAGAGATAAATACAACCGGCTTTATTTTGTATGCATTGTTTTCCACACTGGGGAAATTTATAAGCAGAGTGCTGATAGTTTCCAAATCAGTGTGACTAGGGAACAAAGCAACACTGCATCAGACAGATTAGTTTCCTGCTTAAAGCCGGGGTAGGTAACATTGTACCGGCTTTGCCAGCATGGTGCGAGAGGCCTCAACCAATCATTGCAGATCTTCGGGGTCTACTGAACTTCTGCTTTCTTTAAATATTGTGCGCACACATCAGAATTTAGTGTCAGATTGACTACCTAAAAGCTACGATCCTAGGCTGGCTGTAAGAGGATGAGGCTGGTGGCTGGGCTGGCAAGTGCCAAATGATTTGAAGGCCTGCTTGCTGTACTTCTTCTGGACAGGTAACAGATAGTTTGCTATATTATCTATATTGTATTGTGATGTGTAATAGCAGAAGCTGCATAAACACAGCCAATGTGTTTGAAAGATAGACATTGCGCTGCTAGTGCTAGCCTGCTCCGGGGAGCTCAAGCAGGCTCCATGCTTGGAGCTAGCACTAGCAGCCCTGGCTAGCTCAACTACTAGATAGCTTGCTTGGCTAACAAACACTGGGCGTATGTAATGTCTTTACCTTACCAAGCACAATCACAATCATTTGAGATAACATGTAGTGTGATATTTATCTGTGATCAACATGAAAATACTAAATGACCAGCACCTCTACATCTGAGGCCATGGTTCTCAGCAAGAAACGGGTGGATTTTCCACTACGAGTGGGGAATGTGTCCTTACCCCAAGTGAAGGAGTTCAAGTATCTCGGGTTCTTGTTTGTGAGTGAGGGCACAATGGAACGGGAGATGGGCCAAAGAATCGGTGCAGCGGGTGTGGTTTTGAAGTCCCTACCGCACCGTTGTGACAAAGAGAGAGCCAGAAGACAAAGCTCTCGATCTACCGGACCGTCTTCGTTCCTACCCTCACCTATGGACATGAGCGATGGGTCATGACCGAAAGAACGAGATCGCAGGTACAAGCGTCTGAAATGCGTTTCCTCAGGAGGGTAGCTGACTTCTCTCTTAGGGACAGGGTGAGAAGTTCAGTTATCCGTGAGGTACGTCCAGCTGGGAGGAGACCCCGGGGCAGACCGAGAACCAGGTGGAGAGATTATATCTCCACGCTGGCCTGGGAACACCTCGGGATTCCTCAGTCAGAGCTAGTCGAAGTGGCCAGGGATAAGGAAGTCTGGGGTTCTCTGCTGACACTGCTGCCCCCGAGACCCGACCTTGGATAGGCGCGCGATGATGGATGGATGCTAAATTACTGTTCTTATTAGCGGTGCATCTGTTCTCTCGCTCTTCTGACCAGTAGGCTCGCGCACGTGCAGGCCAGAAGATGGGCGGGATCAGAGAGGGAGGGGGTGGATTTTGCATAAATATATCTGAGGCATTATTTTCACAAAAGTTTCCTACTGCAGCTTTAAATATTCAGGGGGTGAGTTTGAGGTTACTAAAGTCACCAGGGAAGATCAGGAAGACTTGTTTTCACTGATAAATGCCCAACATGTAAATGTTTGGCTCTACAGGGCATAAACTAAATATCGATAGAACAGAATTCTCTCCGAGTTTGAGTGTCGTCTCTCGGAGTATAATCCCTCGCTTTCAAGCAACAAAATGTAAAATGCCATTTTCCACATATTTCCAGCCAGAGCATCCGTTCAAAATGAACACACACAATCAGTTTATGCTTTCTTGTTAGCATTTGGAGCTCAACTCTGGTGGGGTTCATCTCTCAAAGCTGAAACCATGGAGTCTCCTGGGAGCCCCGGCCAGCCAAGTATCCTGTCCAATGCAGCGTTCCAATCAGGGTCCGATGTGTCTTTGGTGGATAAATCAATACGCTTCATCCGCCACACTGGCCTGAAACAATAACATTTAAATGTGTGTTGTATGCAGTCTTTGCCTGTTCTCAAACATTAACCGCGTTGTGATTTTCAATAGGGGACGATCCCATATTATACAGGGTGGGTGGCAACCCTAAACCCGACAGACGTGGCAGGTGTGAGGGCACCAAATATAAAAAATGCGCTTGAGTGACCGATTTCTACTTTTAAAAAAGAAAAGAAAAATGTGATCTGCTCTGGTCTCTTTATTGAATGATTCACAAAGTACCTAATTCTACACATGAAAGGGTATTTTTTAATGAATATTTATTGTTTGGGCTGGTAGAACCTTTATTGGCATGTCATTATTATTACAATAATTTTTAAAAGCTTACAAGCCCATGGCAAGTGAGCCACAAGCCCATTCGGACACTGGAGAGGCCAAGGCAGTCAGATGGATTGGTTATTAGGAGCAGGGCCAGGGAGAGGTGAGACAGCGACGTGTAGCCACAGACCAAGAGAGGAGTATCGGCCCCCGGTGCGACAGCTGCTGATGCCTGCTCAGGAACGAGACAGTCGTCTACGTGCCACCCTTCAATTAGAGGTGTGCTCTGAGATCTTCACAGCTTCAGCAGGAGAAGCAGCCACTTAGTCACGGTGAAAATGACTGCTTTATCGTTTAGGATGCCTGCGGATACTGTTTCAAGACGTCATCAAGAGAATCTGGAGATCTCAATTTACCAGCTGCTCTGTGATTTTTCTGAAAACATCGTCGCCGTCGTTAGAACAGTATTGCATTTTGAACAAACATTTGGTGACTTGTAGAGTGGTTCCTTTGTAAAGCCTTTAATAAGCTTCATTTTCAAAGTGCGATGTAGAGCGAGACATTGGCTCTAAAAGTATTGTGCTAGCTGGGTTTGCCCCCGGGACCTGGAGATGAGGTAGCATGGATGCAAGCACATCCATTTATGCCCTCCAACCTATAGGCGAGATAAGAAGCCCGTCTGTGTGAGCCAGCGTCCCACTCCATCTCCATGCTGTCACCCAGCAAACTGCCTTTTCATTAGATGCAGGTAGATGAAATTGTCATTTGTCTGTGCAGCTGCACACGCGAGAGAAGCCTTCTATGTATGGACACTTCCTCCACATAAACACAGAATCCATTATGGCCTCGATTAGCGTGGGCCATTTATCTGCATGGCATGTAAATCTCTGCTGACTTGGCCCCATCATCAGAGTTAAAGGAAAAATCCACCGTTGGATTCTCAGACTGTTAAATATCATCAAATTATGTTTACGTTATTTACAGGTAGATTGTCCACTCCTAGTGGGGAATGTGTCCTTACCCCAAGTGAAGGAGTTCAAGTATCTCAGGGTCTTGTTTGCAAGCAAGAGTACGATGGAGCGGGAGACGGGCCAGAGATTCGGCGCAGCGGGTGCGGTTTTGCAGTCCCTTTACCGCACCGTTGTGACGAAAAGAGAGCTGAGCCAGAAGGCAAAGCTCTCGATCTACCGGTCCGTCTTCGTTCCTACCCTCACCTATGGTCATGAGCGATGAGTCATGACCAAAAGAACGACATTGTGGTTACACTGGCTGAAATGTGTTTCCTCAGGAGGGTAGCTGGCTTCTCTCTTAGGGACAGGGTGAGAAGTTCAGTTATCCGTGAGGGACTCGGAGTACAGCCGCTGCTCCTTCACGTGGAAAGGAGCCAGTTGAGGTGGTTCAGGCATCTAGTAAGGATGCCACCTGGTCGCCTCCTTAATTAATGTATCTCCACGCTGGCCTGGGAACGCCTCAGGATCCTCCAGTCAGAGATAGTCGAGGTGACCAGGGATAAGGAAGTCTGGGGATCTCTGCTGACACTGCTACCCCAGCGACCCGACTTCGGAAAGTGGGCGACGATGGATGGATCTCACACTTTACAAGTGTATCACTTTATTAAAGTCAAGTGTAACCCTGGTGGACAGAATTAGTTCTGCAACCCAACAGGACAGAAGTAAGTTCAATGACTTCTATCACTTAGTATTACAAACAAGATTATATTAATATTCAATGGGTCCAGATCGTAGATTTTAGGTCGCTCTGGGAGAAATAGCTACCGGGCAGCAAAGGTGACAAATGACACAAGATATGATTTAAAGTTAATAACAAAATATTTAATTCCTTTTAAACATAGTAAAATGATGATACTTTAATTCAATACAAACAAAACACATAAACCCCCAAAACAGTAGAAAAATACATTCCCTTCAAATATCAGAAATGCACCTGTCAGGCAAGTAGGACTATTTTATTTAAACAATTTCTTACTTTAGGTTTCTATTTTATATTAGTTTGGTTAAAATACGATTTTAGTTCACTATTATTTTTATTAGGTGCCTGGGTGAT
>CABFOT010132027.1:0-17797 GCA_900660305.1 Cetomimus sp. NI1144 | reverse complement strand
GTGCGCACCAGAGAGTGACAGCAGGACGGAAGGAGAAGAAACGGTGGAGTATACAGCGGGGAGTGAAGAGGAGAGTTTGTGTGTGTTCGTGGGTGTGAGCGCGTGCGTGCGCGGTC
Source organism: Cetomimus sp. NI1144 (assembly GCA_900660305.1). Lineage (NCBI taxonomy): Eukaryota > Metazoa > Chordata > Actinopteri > Beryciformes > Cetomimidae > Cetomimus > Cetomimus sp. NI1144. Next base: position 17,681 of record CABFOT010132027.1, on the reverse strand, counting down.
CCGACCAGGATGGTGCGGGGAGCCGCGACACCGACGCACGGCGCTCTGAAACGCACCGACACCTGCCTGTGGCCACTGTGTGCAGTCTGTGTGAAATGAAATAAAAGTGTTTGACTGTCGATTTGCCTCTGTCTGTCCCTCCGCGGGTCCAAACCCGCCACAGCATGTTTTTGGCATTCAACAGCCTACAGCTCATTCCTCTTGTATGGAAAGTAGGGTAGCAGTTATTTAAATGTAGATGGAAAATCAACAACAGTTGCTAGAAGGGCCACTGAAGGGATGACAACAATGGGGCAAGGCCATCGGTATTCAGGCTAAGCCTGCAGCCTCCAATAGACCTTATTTTTCAAAGTCTCATGGGGGAATACTACTTCCGGATAAACGGTAGGTAGTATCCTGTATGCATGTAGCAGATCAGATCACTGATGAATCTGTTGCAGTGTGACCGAGCTATACATGTTGAGTTATCAGACTACTGAAGGTGTTCAGAATCATATCCCAGACTGTACCAGTCTTCGAAACTCTCGGGTAGATCTTGGGACGCTAACTCATCCTTTAACGACTCGGACAGAAAATAAATGAAAAGATCCCTCATTCCGCCCACTCTCGGTAGCTAAGTTCCGGAAGCTAACTGAAAAGTCAGCAGCACTCCAAACCCCTTGCCGCGTGTGAAGCAGACGATTCGCCGCATCTTCTCCCCAATTAGGATGCTCGAACACACAACGCAATGCCTGGGAGAAGCGAGGATAATCGTCCATCTCCAGTGAATCGCTCTCTCCCAGCGCGTCCGCCCACTCTAATGCTCTTAGAGCTTGTTTGTGTTAGAATCGAACACAAACATGTCTGTTTGGTGACGGAACACAGTCTCACATTGTTTGATGAAGCTCTGACAGTGATTAATCCTCTCGGGCTGAGACATGTTATAAAGTCTCCGCCATTATATGGCTGAGACTTTATAACAGACTGGGGCTACTAGCAGCCATCACACAGACTGGGGCTACAGCACCGCCAACGCTGATGGTGACTTCCTTGTCTCAGGAGGATGAGGAAAATGTTTGAGGAAGATGTTTGCATCCAGAGGTCAGAGGTCAGTGTTCAAAGTACACTAAACCCATGATAAGAATCTGGACACTGCCCTCAACACCGCCCTACGGAGTGTCTCGGGGTGCTTGAGAGCCACACCAACAAACCACCTACCTGTCTTCGCTGGTATCGCTCCAGCAGAGGCTAGATGAGAAGCAGCAATGCTGCCCCTTGCCCGAATGCACAAATTAGTGAATCCCCCTCCTCCACAAGATCGTTACGGAGATACCACAGCGCATGTGGCTCAAGTCCCTGTCAAGAACTGCTCCGCACAACACCAACTGCCATCTCCAAGGCCTCCTGGGTCAAGGCAAAATGGAGACACCAGTGGAAGTCAGCAGAACCATCTAGGCTTCACCACTACATTGAAGATCCCACGGATGTCCCTGGCCAGCACCTGCCCCGAAAGCAATGGACAACCCTCAACCGTCTGAGGACATGCGTAGGACGCTTCGGTGCAGCAATGCAGAAATGGGGCCTCGTGGACAGTGCCCACTGTGAATGCGGGACCAATTACAAACTGTGGAACACATAATAAGCAGCTGCCCCAAACACCGGCCACCGAATGGTGATTGTGGTCTGGTCGATGGATGATGACACGCTGGATTGGTTTACCTCAATGGAGCTGAAGGTCTAAGGACACCAGAAGAAGAAAACCATCTACTGACACATCCAAGAGACTGAAGTATCATGGTTTGCAATAACCCTCTCATCCCACAACTGTTCATTAAACCCTGTGTGTTTCCCCTCGATAACTGGTGTGGACAATCGAATAATTCACCGAGCTTGATCAGTGGCAGCTCCGGGGACACAGGGGGATGTCACAACGTATGCAGCCAACAAATAGAAGAGAAAAATGAAGCCAATGCTATCAAACATTTAATCATGCTCTTAAATCTTTTGTTTAATCCTCTGTCAGTGAGTAGGCCGATTGACTTTTTAATACATCACACTGATCCTATATCACTGATTACATCAGACATGGCAGTCTACAATCTTTGACTAGATCCTATATTCAAGTCCATCTGCAGTGTATATATTTTTTTAACATATTATTTAGATAATAATGAAGAACACATACACACACCAAGATCGTCATCCAAATGAAATTATGACAGGTTGTGTTCCTTGGGGACGCTCAGGATAGCTCAGGAGGTAGTGGTCGTCTTGTAACCAGAACGGTTCCTGGTTCGATCCCCAGCTCCTCCAGTGAGATTGTGTCAAAGTGTCTTTGAGCAACACCCTGAATCCCCGAACCCCCAACTGCTCCTGATGTGAAGGTAGCACCTTGCATGGCAGCTCCTTCATCATTGTATGAATGGGTACATTTAGACATGTAGCGCTTTGAGTGGTCCAAGTGACTAGAAAAGCACTAGTGCAGTCCATTTACCATTTAGCTAGGGTATGTAACTAATATTAGTTGCATCATTAATCAAACAGGACAGTTGCAGTGGAGTACTTAATATTCCATGTGAGCGATTTGACTGCAGCTTACGTCGAAGGGAGATGACTGCTGTCGCATATGGCTTATACAAGAGGGGGTGAGTAGCATGTGAATGATTGCAGTATGCAATATTGCATTGACTAAGTGTTCTCTTTCCACTACTCGTAAAGATGTTTAATCACATTATTCTCAGAGTCAGGGGACTCATTGATTATTGTGTGCCATGTATTGTGTAACAGCACATTTGATATTTCCTGTAAACACAGTCAATGAAAAAGTAGAGAGGACTGCAGAGAGATGAGATGTCACACAATAAGGAGCCTCATTTATAAATGTTGCATATGCACAAATCAGTAAAACTTGTGTGAGCACCATTTGGAGGCTTTAATGGCAAAGCAGTGAAATTAAGTAAAATGTTGTAATTACCTATCAATCAGTTCTTTGTGCTCCATATCAAATTCACATACTCATCATATCATACTAATACTTTGTTGTACATGTGTCCACAGTGTGAGAAGTGAGTGGTGTATCTGTGGGTCATTTGTAGTGGGCCAGTTTGGGTTATATTTCCAAGTCCATTATATTTTTTTACTATTTTTTCAAAAATCCCAGTCCACCACTGGCTTAAATGCTAACATTACCTTACTGCCTTACCTTAGTAATCTCGTTTACTATGTTATTGGCTGTGACTGTTTGGTCAAGCTGACATTTTGCTCAGTTTTTATACTGTCACACTGTCATGCTTGCTGATTTGACACTTGCTGAGCTTGGTAAATTATAGGCCATGCTGCGTTTGATGGTAATGTTTGGTGACCACCACAGATGGCGGTCCTATGTGGAAATGTGTATATTTTAGAAATGAGTCTTGCCTGTTTTTCTCCTGTCTGTGATTTGCTGGTTGTAAAATTTGCAGATGCAGTTTTCCAATCATATTATTTATTCTTAGCGTGATAAACCAACATTATTGTATAACATCTGTTCTCCCAGCGGTAGTCGTTATGGGCGTATTCCAACGCATTTTCACAATTCCCGGTGAGACGGCATCAAAATGTCATCTTTGAAAGGTCCTCAAGTCTCAAAGTCAGATTGATGCAAAACATAATAATAATAATAATTTGTGTGCAGCCAATTTGTATGTTTTATTCCCCTAAAACCTTTTCGGTTTCCTACAGGAAACACATTTGCGCTCCTCAGACAGTGACAGGTTTCTGCCGGTTTGGGCGGGGCAGCACTTTCATTCTACCTTCCAGGCAAAGGCAAGAGGGGTCTCCGTCCTTGTGGCGAGGGACGTACTCTTCGAGCCAACCAAAGTAACAGCCGAAGGGAATGGTAGATTTATAATTGTCACAGGGAAACCCGGGCGCTGTATATGGCTGCCCCCTGCTCCGGACCCCCCAGCGTGTGCCTGTGCATGTGTGTGTATCTGGTGGGGATCCCGATGGGTTAAAAGCAGAGGAATCATTTCACCTCGTGTGCGGTGCTCTGTGCATGTGTGTGACAAATACAATAAACTTAAACTTAAACTTTAACACAAATGTTGTCTTGGCTAACGTGTATGCCCCTACTTCAACTGTTGGCTGGACCCAAAGCTAGATCGCTCTACCACCAAACCTGCTGTAGTGAATAATCTGCCTCACATATCCAATCTTTTCTCTCTGAATATAGAATCTCAGACATATGGAGGTTTCTCCACCCAAAAGAAAAACAGCATTCCTTTCTCTCCCACATCCATCACACGTACTCTAGAATAGATTATATTTTTATTGATAATAGACTAATCCCCCAAATTCCCTCCTACTCATACCAAAGCATTGTAATATCTGATCATGCCCCTGTTCTGATGTCACTGGCACTCCCTGAAGTCCCAAGGCCCATAAGGCACTGGCGTTTTAACTCGACCTTGCTCTCTGATGATGAGTTTGCAAAACATCTAGGAACAAATCACCTTCTTCTTTGAAAGGAACAATACATTTGACACCTCTGCTTTAATGGTCTGGGATGCACTTAAAGCCTATCTAAGAGGGCAAATTATATAATTCACCGCACATAAGAAGTGACAATCTGTTTGAGACACTCCCCTCTGGCAGAAGGCTGCGGTCCATCAGGGCCAAACTTTGCGCCACAAGAACAGTTTCTTCCCCTTTGCAGTAAGCCTGATTAACAAGGCCCAGGATTCCCACCGACACCGCCGCTGTCTCTCACCTCACTCATATTCATCCATATTCCAGCACAGTACTGCATGGTTGCACAGCGCAATACTGCCAAATTGCACAGCTGGACATATTCTACATATTCGGCTCCACTTTCATCTATTTCTATTTTATTTTTAGAACTTGGTTATATATTCTATTATTTTGTTCTTTATAACTGTACATGTTATTTCTTATTTTATATTTTTTTGTATTTTGTATTTTGTATTTATTTATTTTTTCCTCTTTTTATTCTCTTGAAGCTTGTTGATGTTGTTTGTTAATGTTGACGCACCAAAGAACACCAAAACAAATTCCTTGTATGTGCAAACTTACTTGGCAATACATACTCTTCTGATTCTGATTCTGAGACATTCTCCTACCAGTTTCTGATTCTGATTCTGAGACATACTCCTACCAGTTTCTTTTCTTATCGTGCCCTGAAGTGCCGAAGTTGGATGCAATGACGGCCTTCTCTGTGGGCTTTTAATATGGAAACATAATTTCCCTTTAGGGATCATTAAAGTTTTTCTGATTCTGATTCTGATTCTCAAAAAGAACGGCTAGACCTATCATCCAAAATTCTAGGCATTGATAGACAATATACCACAACCCAAACTCAAAAACTAGAGCTTAAAAAAAAATTGACTTACTTACTACTCACCAAACATAATACACTCTGTTAAAAAGTAAAAGTACTTTCTATGAACACAGCGACACAAACAACCAGCTAACCAGCTAAAAGGACGGAGATCAAAGCAACTTATTACAAATATTAAGACAAAAAATGGAGATGTAACTTCACATCCCATGAAAATCAACACCACATTTAAAGACTACTATACCCAACTATACTCCTCCAATTTGATGGAGATAAAGCGAAAACTAATGCTTTTCTTGATCCTCTACCAATTCCAACCAACCCCCCAGACATGGTAAAGAAGATAGAAGCCCCTATAACCAAAGCAGAAATAATCGTAGCCATATCATCAACTAGCTATCGTTCTATCTGAATCCCTCCGACTGGGCTCACTCCCTCCCTCTTTAAATGAAGCATGCATAACCCTCATAGCCAAACAAGGAAAAGACCTGGTGGAATGTGCCTCATACTGGCCCATCTCCTTGCTGAACACAGATGCTAAAATTCTAGCTAAGTTCTGGCGCATAGATTGGAAGAACTCATCTCATTAGTAGTATCAAGCGATCAGACAGGATTTATTAAAAATCGATATTCCTTCTTTAATGTCCGTCATCTTTTTGATATTATATACTCAACTTCTGAAAATGTCCCAGAGTGTGTCATATCTTTGGATGCGGAAAAGGCTTTTTATCCGGATCGAATGGAAATACTTATTCGCTGTTCTGGGGAAATTTGGCTTAGGATCATCATTCATATCGTGGATTAAACTTTTATACACATCACCCACCACCACAGTTCAAACTAACCGTACTCTCTCCCAACCTTTTGCCCTGGGCTGTGGAACACGCCAGGGTTGCCCACTAAGTCTAATCCTCTTTGATTTAGCTATAGAACTGTTCGCAGTTGCTATCCGTAACAGTACAGACATTATCGGTATCTCAAGGGTGTGTAATAATAATAACCATACACAAGGTGTCACTGTTCGCGGAAGATCTCTTATTATATATATCTCAGATCCAACAACTTCTCTAGCAGCAACACTATCTCAGCTTGAACAGTTTGGATTCATATCTGGTTACAAGCTAAACTTGCACAAAAGCGAACTTTTCCTATCAACAGTAAAGCACTTTAGGTTTAGACTACAAAGACCTACCATTTAAAATTGAGAAAAGACAGTTCACTTTCTTAGGAGTAACAGTTACACACAGTTTCAAAAATCTGTTTAAAGAAAACTTCATGACCCTACTGAACCAGGATAAGGTGTCGCTGCAGCAGTGGTCCCCTCTCACAATGTCTCTTGCTGGACGTATAAACTCCATTAAAATGAATATACTCCTCAAATATACATACCTATTCCAGTGTGTGTCAGTGTTCATCCTAAAATCATTCTTTGTTTCTTTAGATTCAGTTATATCCTCATATATTTGGCAAAATAAGAAGCCTAGAGTAAGCAAGATACTACTACAGCGGTTCAAAAGAGACAAGGGCATGGGCCTCCCTAATTTCCGCTACTATTACTGGGTTGCTAACATTCGTTGCCTTGCCCTGCCTGGAACCACTTCTACCTTCAGTCTAACAGCCCAGCATGGACATCTCTGGAGCGCATATCACTCATGGAGTGGGCTGATGCACTGGGGGAGAACCACTCGGGGGAGATGGACAGTTATGACCTCTTCTCTGGAGCCCTATGTCATGTCTTTGAATACCCCAGTCGCAACGTTGAGTCTGCAAGCCACCTGTTTGGTTTATGCCAGGGGTCCAGCAGGGTTGCAGACTACTCCATTGAGTTCTGCATAGCTGCGACCTAGAGCAGATGGAACGACTGCACTTCAGGGATGCGTTCCGGGAGGGGCTGTCGGAAGCCCTGAAGGATGAGCTCACGTTCAGGGAGAAACCATCCAGCCTGGAGGAGATGGTGAACCTCGCCATTTGGCTCAACAATCGGCTCCGAGAGTGTCGTCGAGCGAAGGGGGAGAGGAGAGACTACATGTCCCAGCAACCCTCACAGCAGCGATTCTTCTGGAGAGCTGCGCCAAGCTCTCAGGAGAGAAAGGAGGGGCTCGCCCTTGGAGATCCTCATCCAGACGAGAATCACCACCATCCATGAGCCAATGCAGCTGGGCTAGTACCGGCTGTCAGCCCAGGAATGTCTGTGCATGTATTGTGGTCAGCCTGAGCACCATGTCTTCAAATGTACACTGTGTTTAAAAGAGCCTGCTTGTCAGTAAGAGTGGGTTTGCTGATGAGTCGGGTTATTGGTGAGGGATAACCGCAGCTCGCAAAAGGACATCCCTGCATGCACTTCTGAGAAGGTCCAATAAGTCCCTATCCGTAACAGCCCTAATTGATTGCGGCTCGGAGGGGAGCTTCTTGGACGCCACCATCATTCAGGATGCCGGGATTGGTATGGAGAGACTCTCGAACACCGATTCGAGCAAACGCCCTGGACTGATTGCGGTGATTACCCGGAGCACGATCCTGGTGTCCAGGAACCATGCAGAAGTCATGTAATTCTTTGTACTCAACACCCCCAATGCTCCCTTGGTCTTGGGTAGGCCGTGGATAAAACAACATAATCCACACAACCTGTCACGCTGTCTGCCTGTGTTCTGCCCTGACTCTGAAGGACAAGCTTGCAAGGACTCTTGGACAAGCTCTTCCTGAGGTCATGGAGCGCTCCAAGGTACCGGTGGAGTACCATGATCTTGCTGCTGTGTTCAGTAAGCAGAAAGCGGTATCCCTGCCTCCCTATCAACCTTATGACTGTGCGATCGACCTGTTGCCAGGAGCACCTCTCCCGGCCAGTTGCCTTTCCGACCTGTCCCAGCCTGAACGGAGTGCTATGGAGAGCTACATTCAGGAGTGTTTGGCCTCTGGTCTTATTCTAGCCTCTTCTTCCCCCATGGCAGCAGGGTTTTTCTTTGTCAAGAAGAATGATCAGACCCTACGGCCCTGCATCGACTTCCGTGGACTCAATAATATTACAGTACATAATAAGTACCCCCTTCCACTCATCGATGCCGCCTTCAGACCCATTAACCAGGCTATCATTTTCACGAAGCTTGACCTACGCAACGCCTACCATTTAGCGCGCATATGGGTGGGCGATGAATGGAAAACAGCTTTTAACACACTGTTAGGCCACTTTGAGTACCAAGTTATGCCCTTTGGACTTACGAATGCTCTACACATTTTCCAGGCTTTGATTAATGATGAGCTGCGTGATATATTGGACCACTTTGTATTTGTCTACCTGGATGATATTCTCATCTTTTCACACCAACACCATGTATATCTCGTCCTTGTATCCTCTGTTGGATTTCTATATTATTGAGAGCGGGCTGTTATGTGCCGACACAGTGAAGATCCAGGCCGTAGCAGATTGGCCGAGACCATAGAACATCAAGCAATTCCAATGGCTCCTGGGATTTGCAAACTTCTACCGGTGATTCATCCGGGACTACAGCCGTATCGCCTGACCTCTCACACAGCTCACATCAGTCTCCCGGCCGTTCATCAGCAGCCATGGAGGCATTTCAAGAGCTGAAGAGACGTTTCATCACCGATCCCATCCTCATCCATCCAGATCCCAGCATGCAGTTCGTGGTCGAGGTTGATGCTTTGGACTCAGGAGTTGGAGCCATCCTGCCCCAACGCAAAAGTTGCATCCTTGTGGGTATTTCTAACACCGGTCAAATGCTGCTGAGTGCAACTATGACGTGGAAAATAGAGAGCTACTCACCATCAAATTCGCACTAGAGGAGTGAAGACACCTGCTGGAGGGCACGGAACAACCGTTCATTGTCTGGACAGACCACCGCAACATCCAGTTAGCCAAAACATTCACTCCTCACCAGTCCCGTTGGCCATTGTTTTTCGGGAGACTCAACTTTGCTATTACGTATCATCCAAGATCGCGAAACACCAAACCAGATGCCCGATCTCACCTATAAACCAGAGAAGAGGAGAGTAGAGCACCGGACAACATCATCCCCTCCTCCTGTGTGAAGGCAGCGGTCACATGGGAGATAGAGACAGTGGTACGGGAGGCCCGGTGGACACATCACCGCACATCAGATCAAAACAAGCAGATGGCGGACCGGCACCACACCAAGGCTCCTGTATACCGGGTGAGCCAAAAGGTATGGGTGTCCGCTAGGGACCCTCAGTTAAAGGACAAAACAAAAAACTGTTAAAAAAACTGTCACAGAGGTACATTAGACCATCCCCCATTATAAGGATCATAAGTTCCACTGCAGTCAGGGTGAAGTTGCCCTCTAGCATGCAGATTCACCCAACCTTTCATGTGTCTCTCCTGAAGTCTGTGTCTTACAGTCCCTTGTTTCCCCCCGATACACCACCACCTCCACCACGAATGGTGGACAATCATCCGGTATACACTGTGAGAAGTCTACAGGATGTTCGTCACCAAGGTCGGGGGTTCCAGCATCTAGTTGACTGGGAGGGCTAGGGACAGGAGGAGAGGAGCTGGATTTCCTGACGGCTCATCCTCGACCCCTCATTGATCACTGACTTATACCGCAGTCACCCGGACAAACCTGGAAAAACACCAGGAGGTGATCGTTAAGGGGGGTACTGTGAAGGTTGGGGGTCCTGGGGTTCTCAACCCGGTTACCACACACTCTGGGTTGGGGTTTATGTTTCATGTATTTTTGTGCTTGCACATCTATGCTTCATCTACCTGACCTAGGCATGGCGAAGGCATAGCTAGGAGCGTGCCCCTCCCGCACCTACTTCAGGGAGCACTACACCTGCTGCGCATCAAGTCATCAACGCCTCAGCAGTATAAAAGATTAGCTCTTCCAGCCACCCTTCGCAGTATCGTCAACGAACCTACATGGTAAATTTGCCAAACCACCAGTACCAAATCGTACTACCCCTAGCGCTAGTTGAGTGATCTTTGAGTTATTGTCTAAATCGTGTTCTGAACTACGTGCCTGTGTGCTCACCTCTTCAGGAACCTCCACCTGGGATTCACGTGGAGCTCCTATCCTTGCGGATACAGATCTCACCATGCTCGCTGAATTCAGGTCATCCTCTGGATCTTCGAGGATCACCATCTTTGTCTGTCCTACCTCTGCTCCCTACCTCCCTCTCCACTAACCTCCCTCCCTCTACCTTTACGGCTCCGCCCCCGGACCTTCCTTACAATAAAAATACCTGGGGAAACCAGGGAAAACTTATCACCCGTCTGCCGCTACTCCATCCAGTACTTGGATCCACCTGTCACCAGACCCAATCCTAACACATAGTATAAGTCATGATGGCTTGAACCCCAGAACCGCTGCTAGTGGCTATATTTTTCATCGTTATTATACAAGCTATTAATTTCCGTGTTATTATCTCCTTGCCAACTGTTATGAATGCACTTCTGTGAAACACACAAACTCAACAAGACAAATAAGACATTGATTTATTTGGACAATGTTCTCAGTGCTCTACAAACTGTTGAAATGGTTTCTCAACTATTAATATTCAATCACACAGATTGTTTGAAATTATTTAATTAATCAATTAAAGCTGCAGCAAACATACTTTTAGTTTCTTTCTTTCTTTTTTCACACAAAGACATACTTTGCTCAGCATACTGCGTGTTTAGCTAACATCATGAGCCATGTGGATCCCACCACCTTCGTCTAGGTTTCTGTTGATAAGATATTGCAATATTCAAATGGCTCACAGGTATACTATTCTACAACCACTGGAAATGATCATAGCATATCAAGAAACCATACAGAAATATTGTTGTGCAGTCTCTCTTTGCTGGTTGGTTAGGGCTATCATTTTAGGGCAACTGAGACAGCAGGGCAGAACGTTGGTTGTCTGCTTCTGTTCTGTGGAATCCAGTCACACTTAAGTGAAATGATGTGCCAGTAATGTTTCACTCTGTAATTTCAGCATCTTCTCAGATGCGTCTACAAATAGCATGAAGAGGCCTCTATCATCTGTAGTATCCCCTAAGTCTTTCTCCCTCTGTGCTTTCCCTCAAGTCACCACCTCACAGCTATGCATGCTGTTTTTCCACAGACTTGTCTTTCTGTCTTCTTTGTCTACTGCACTTGCTATGGATCCAGTATAGAACAAGAACATAAGCTTTCATCAATTCATCCATCGCCGCCCGCTTATCCGAGGTCTGGTCGCGGGGGCAGCAGTGTCAGCAGAAAACCCCACACTTCCTTATCCCTAGCCACTTTGACTAGCTCTGACAGGGTGATCCCGAGGCATTCCCAGGCCAGCGGAAGATATAATCTCTCCACCTGGTCTTCGGTCTGAACCCGGGTCTCCTCCCATAAGCTTTTGTTTAAAAATGAATTTAAACCCCATAGAATGGCCTTGTGCAACCTGCTTCACTGCATTAATATTAAAATCAGCTGCAGAAGGGCCTGATGATAAGGTCAGAGTGCGGAAATGTCCCCTGTTGGCTTCATACGTGTTGCATTACATTATGTGACTCCAATAATGTACAGCAAACCAAAAAGCAAAGTAGTCTCTCACATGATAGGTTTCTGCCCTGAAACAGAGTAGTACTATCTCTTCAGCTACAGATAGGTATGTTTGGTTTGTAATGAGGTTCTTCGTGGGGTTTTGTCTTCTATTTGGTGTGATCATGGATAAATGTAGTGCTAAAGATAGAGAGAGACTTATTCAGTATGTTCGATTAGGATATAATATGACTGTGTGCCTCTGCCTCTTTACTCACTCATTTAGAGAGGAGAATACTCACAGACTGAATCAATCAGTCATTCGTTGATTTAAAGATTAACATTAAGCAATCCATGTATTTGACTTGTCTTGATATGTACTAGAGAATTGTCAGTTTCATTTTCTAAATGATGATCTGTTGTATATAGTGTCTAGTGTATGACACAAACTGAGACTCAGTGTATTATTAAAGCTGTTTATTCCCTTATGAATGTCCGTTTAAATGACAGTTATGAAGCTGGTAAGAGTCAGAGTGAAAATTATACAGTACCGTAGTTGAGCGGAAGGTTTGCTTAGGTGTGAAGTACCATGTGCTGCATCAGGTCTTTAAAGCCAAAATACAAGGTCTTTATGCAGGCTTTTCTATCACCATGGAAACTGAATTCCTGAATGGGAATGTACAAGCATATTGGGCCTGATCAAGATGTTAGACTCCAGCTGACATGCATCTTTCATGAACATGTTTTCCCCTCAGGACAGCGAGCTACGATGGTTTGATTCTAACATCTAATCCATGGGGGTCAGCTGGCTTGTCAGTATCAAGTGATGAAAAAGCTTTGTTATTCTTATATACCACGAGATCCCCTTTCCAAAGAAGCTAGTTCTCATCCTTGAAAACCCTTTCTGGTTTTTATTTGTCCACACTCGTCTTGGCCCTTGGCTCTTGGCTTTTACATCCTTTGAAGTGGATTGAGTCTGTTTCCTCTATCTGTCAATGCTGGTTTCTGCAAGCCTGTTATTCATGATGCCAAGGGCGCCCACCCCTCCAGAGAAACCATTCTGGCATGAGTTGGAACTGGATTGGCGTGGGTACCCGTTGGCCATCTCCGATAGCTGCTTCTGCATAATGGCCAGATTCACCTGTAGAAGGGGAAGAGATAAATAAGTCAGTCATTTGCTGTCTGTTTTTGGTAGTGCTACATGACCATGGAAATCCAGGAGAGACAAGGATTTCTACAGTTTGGGAGCTTGTATTATGTTGATAAAAAGGTATTTGACAGATAAAATTGTGGTATGAGCAGAAATTCACATCTCTTGCCCAAGCCGCTGTCCTCACAGATGATGTTCTCCAAACTCAAATATCTATTTTCTGTGCCAGCGCACAGTGACAGTAACTCTGTTGATTCCGATGAGAAAGGTAAACCACCCAAAACTACCCGCCAAACCGCACCTGCCTCAGCTGAAATGAGTGCTTCTATTTTTATTAGATCTGGCAGATGCTTATATGATTTCTCCTGAAGATGCTCAGTAGCTAACACTGGGACTGTAACTGTTAAGACATTGTTTAATGATGCAGACTTGTGATTGGATGTACCTTTATCAGTGCACAAAAGAGTGACCTTGGATCCATATGCACTATGTCCTCTGCTGTAGCACAGAAAAATAGTAGTCAACCTGCTTTTTTGGACATAGTGTATTGATGTGTAAGTGGACTCCTAACTCCAGTGAATTAAATTATTTAGTCAACTGGTGGTACCAAAATACTTCCATTCTCAAGTTCTGAGAACCGCTCACGGTCACAGTTTTGCTAGTCATTTAGGTGTTACGAAAACCTACCACCCGATCCTCGGTTATCTCTTTTGACTTGGTTTAAAGGCTTTTTAAGTATTGCCATTCACGTCATACTTGATAAGTAGTTGTAAATCCCAACCAGACTGCCCCCCAGCACCACTGCCCCTGATCCCTGTCATCTAGGGCACCCTTCGAGTATATATTGCTAGATTGCATTGGCCTATTACCTCAATCAAAGTTTGGTCATCAATACATCCTGACAATCATGTGTGCTGCCACAGATTAAGGGTCAATTATACTTCTGTGTTGACACCTACGCTGTATCTATGGTGTGGCTTCCACAGTGGTGCAAGTATTTATGGTTCTGAGTTGGTTATCCAGTGGTAGACAACCAAACACTAGATGGCAGTGTTGTGCTTAGTTAACACGTAGGTAATAACAACAGAAGAAGTAATGTTTACATCCTCTGTAACTCCTGTTCTGGGATATTTCCTGCCCCGAATTCAGTGACACCTGGTAGTCTGCCTAATTCTGAGATGAGCTGTCCTGCAAAAGAATATATTTGGAAACTTGCTCAGCTCGCCTCTTAGATCTGTTCCATTGTTTTCCCTATCTGCGGACATCAACCAGATAAAGGTAGGAGGAAATCTGAAGTGGGCCAATCACAGTTCTTGCGTTGGCCTACGCGCAGCTAAAATCTGGGAGAGGTGCCCTAAACTATGGTGGATGCCTCTGCAGGACAACGCCGGCACCGGAAAAACCTACACATAGCTAATGTATCGTTTTTTGACGTCTCGGTAAAGAGAATTTACGCAACACAGATATTCTTGTCAGGGTTGCGTCGAGGTGAAGGTGCAGGTCCAAATGCAGGGACAGCCAGACGTAGATATATGAAGAATCATGGATTTTATTAACCAACTATACTGTACTTACAAACAAAACAACCACTAACATTAACTAACCCGAACGTAAAGACACCACACAAACAACCGGCTTAAATACTAAACATAGCCTCAAATAATCTAATCACCAACAGCGTGCGCCATGTGCAGGAAAACAAACGTAAACAAAGACCCCCTGAGGCCAACATGATCATGACACCCGCACTAAACCAAGCACCACACCTCACACTCACATGCCATATTATGGTAATTTATTAATAGTTGTGAAAAGTCTGTACTAGATAACAATGATCTTTCCTTATAATTTAAAAAGGACGGGTGCATAATTAAACACAGATGTATACAAATGTCAATTTACAATTACATTACTTTACACTGCACAACAGTTTTCCAAATCATTCTTATATGGATCTACTCCCACGTCTCTTTCTCACTTGTGTGGGTCGGGTCACAGGCAGTGGACAGACATTAATATACTCAATGGACATAGGTTTTATGGCTTCTTCTGACAAAGTAGGTTTAGTCTGGTCCAGTTCCCTTGAACTTCCCGGTGTAACAGCTGTTTTTGATTGGCAAAGCTTTGCAACCATTTGTGAGACCGCACTTACTCTGGGGATATCTCTATGTAACTCTGGCACTGGATCAGAAGGTGGATTGGAGAAGTCACGCCATCTCATCAGGAGCTTCTGTATTTGATCTACTTTTGACCCCAAAATTACCTCATAGCACTTGGGTAGAAAATGGCAGAAGATGATGCCATAGCTGGATACTAGAATAGCTGACGCCTGCACTAAGGAGCCTTGTCCTGTCTTGAGGATATAGACTGGGATAAAACACACCCACACAAACAGGTACATTAGCATGCTAAAAATGATGCTGCCTGTTTCACTGAACTCTTGAGGAACCTTCCTGCCTTTGAAGGCCAAGAGGAAGCCGACCAACGCCAGCAGAGCTATGTAGCTCAACATGAAGCCGAAACCTATGAAGGTAGGGCCCTCATTACAACGGATTAATCTCTTCATGCTATATGGGGAGGGAGGGGTGTTATCGATATCAGGAGAATCTAAGATCAGCCAGAGAATACAAATGATCCCCTGGAGAACAGTTACAACAGTAACTATTATAGGTGGCTTGTAAAGGTTATTTAGACGCCTGTGTCTTTGCTGACCAAAGGGAATGAAAGCCAAGAATGTACGGTAAGCCTTGACTAGGACACAGGAAACACACAAGGTGAAGCCCATGGCATACATGACTTGCCGGGCCCGACAGAGGTGTACATTAGGCCTGCCCATGAAGCATATCACACTTGCAAAGCTCAATGCTAGACCAGCCATCATCACACAGGACAGTGTCACTTCAGCTCTTCTCATGGGCTGGGAGTCTCTGTACACCATAAAGATAATGAAGATCACTAGCAACAGCAAAATGCCTAGGCCTGCAGAAACCAGCAGAGCGATGGGATGAGGATCCAGCCACCGCAGGTAGGAATCCTCTCTTGGTTCACAGCGGGTCCAACTCTTCATGGACCAAGTTCCATTGGGACACTTTAGACAGTGATTAAGGTCTAAAGAAAAACAACAAGATATTTCCATATTAGACCAGATTCAGTCATTCTGGTTTATTTTGTTTGGCAACAGGCCATCAAATTAGAAGATTAAAAGGTAAATGGATTACATTTTAAATGTAGCTTGTTTGTAATAATGCAACTGCAGATCAAATATGTAACAGTAACTGCACAGTAATCATGCATTGTCAGCTAGAATCCAGTAAAAGCCAGGGTTAATTTTTAAAATTAAAAACAATAATGAAAATATAATAAAAATACACAAGCCCCCGGCTGAGCGCCGTTATGTTGGAGTTTAGTGGGCGTGAGGGCCGCCTCCCTGCCCCTTAGGATGATGGGGAGGAGAATTCTGGATAAAGTTGTACATAGCCACCAAATAGCAGTGTTACATCTGGATGATCACAGGCATACACTGTTACCTTACAACAGTGCACAGGTTTACGGCACTGACACTTATGCTTTAAGTTTTGTGTAAAGTTTGGGTAGTTAATGTGTAGTTGGGTAGTTAATGTTTAGTTGGGTAGTTAATGTGTGGATGTCTGGGCGAACTCCAACTCAAGTTCCTGCTGTCGGCTCCGTTAATACAAAACACAACACTGGCAACGAGAGATGGCTGATTGTTCGCTACCACCACCATCATCACCACCTGGTGGTGAGGGGACAAATGGTGGGGGAAGCCTCTGGACAAACCTAAACGTCAGTGGCGTCAATTCAGAAAAACCTAAGGTATGGCAAGGTCATTGTTGAGGATGAGGGTGCTGGGGTGGCGCAGTTTCCAGCGCAGGACGGAGGAAGGACGATGATGATGACGATGATGATTATAATAGGTTTTAATACAACTCAGAAAGGTTCTACAAACAAACAAACAGGACATCCACTAACATAAGGTAAACTCCAACAAAGACACAAACTAGACAATGGGTTTAAATACCCAACCAAACCCCAATTAACTAATTCACCACAGGTGCTGAGACATGACATGTGTATGTGCGTGAGTGTGCGTGAGTGTGTGCGTGTATGTGCGTGTGTGCCATGTGCCGGAAACATAAACATAAACAAAGACCCCCTGAGGCCAACATAAGACATGACACCCACATTACATCCACAAAACACCCAACATAGAAAGCCCACACACCACAGTACATCCCCCTCAAATAAGATGGCGTCCCGCATCTTACCCAACACCTCCCCACAACAACACCAAAGAAAACATGTCCTCCCACGGCTCCACGGATGAAGTCCAGGGTGGAGGCTCGGGCGGTGGCCTTCGTGGACCGTGGCACACCGGTACCGGGAGGCCGGTTCTGACATCCTCAGGAGCCCTCAGGGGCACTGGGAAGTCAGGGAGCACTGGGGAGTAAGGGATCACTGGGGAGTCAGGGAGGGACTCGGGGAATGACTCAGGAAGTGGCTCTGGGGAACACTCAGGAGGGAGCGGCTCTGGGGAAAACTCAAAAGGGAGCGGCTCTGCAGACTCTGGGAGGACTGAGAGGGGCCCTGGGAGCTCAGGGACATGGAGCTCAGGGACAGGGAGCTCAGGGACAGGGAACTCAGGGACAGGGAGCTCAGGGACAGGGAGCTCAAGGACAGGGAGCTCAGGGACAGGGCGCTCAGGGACAAGGAG
>CABFOT010131997.1:0-11366 GCA_900660305.1 Cetomimus sp. NI1144 | reverse complement strand
CAAGTTTATTTTTATTTATTTTTTTAATATTATTAACTATATAAATCTAATTTCCCTCAGTGCTGCTTACCTGTAACTATATTATATAGTACTGACTTGTTTCTGTGGTTTACAGTGCATGTACTGTGCATTTTTGTGTTGGAAGAAAAATACAGCAAATCAGATATGTTCCTCCAGTCTCTGGGCAGAATATGAAGTTGGTCCTCCTGTCTGGGTATTCTGTTTCCTTGTTTGAATACCCACACAATTCAACTAAACGAGGGCATTAAGACTGGATTGATAATTTGATCAACCAATCAAATTTGAATTTGTAGCCAGTTTGCTTCATCGTTCAGATTTTCTCACAGTGACAGAGTATTCTAGAAGGCCCCCAAAGTGTGTCCAACGGCTCTGCTGCAAGCTGACAGACACAACACAGCAGCAGGCGCTGAACATGTCTGCTCAGTGTGCAGCCTGAGCTTGAACTTCAGAATATGAAGATATTGTTGCAGATATTTTATCAGTTCCCTTTTCAAGAGGAACACTCCTAGAAAATATGGACATAGTAAGAAAAGGCTGTTCAACTATCAGCTCATTCAGCCTGAGCAAGCTGTGTTAGCTATTTCTTGGTTTCAGGACAGCTATGCGGACGTTGTACCAATGTCCGATAATGAACGCGCTGCTACACAAAATTTTAATGAATTTAAAAACTACCATGTATGACAATATGCCACAAGAAAGACTTAAGCACCTGTTGGCACAAAACATCCTCCTATCTGCCGCCTGAAGATATTTGCAGCCCGATGACCAGACAGCTTCTAAAGGTAGGATCAGCACTGAGCACCACAGACACATCAAGTCCCTATAGGAACTACAGGAATATCATGGTGATATCATGATTACCACTACTGTGCTTTGGCTGCTGCCAGGTCTGACAGAACATTAATGTTTGTTTGTGTGTGTGTGTGTGTGTGTTTGCGCGTGTGTGTGTGTGTGTTGCGGTGTGGTGTGGTCTAGCTGGTGTCTATGTCATGGTCTTGGTCAGTGCAGTCTAACCTGAGATATGTTTCCCTCTGTTTAATGATATTGGATGTTCTGCTATAAGACATGTTGTTAGCCTCATTTTTTATTAAATGTTTTAGGTTGAAGGTTGAATCTTCTCAGTGTTTCCCCTAGATTATTTTTTCAGGCCGGGTGGTAGGCCCCTCAAAACTACCAGTGTTGTTGCGCGTACACGGTATTATCAAACGAGTGAAAACTTAACTTGGAAGTATACTACATAAAATAAATACTACAGATACTACTACTACTACTACTACTACTACTAATAATAATAACCTACATTATACTCAAATTGATTTACAGAAAATACATGCTGCATCACTTTATCTTAATCAGTAGCGATGTGGTAATGTTACTTTATTCATTAATGCATTTTACTCTGTATTATAATTGAACCTAAAGAAAATAATATACTGAGCAGGATACAAACGTGTTGTTTCTGTGTGAATTATTTCAAAAGTGGTCGGCTTCTATAAAATATATATTTTCAATTACGTAGTTTATTTGGAAATAATTTATATTGGAGGGGACAACTTCATGTTTTTCCAGAAGTTGAAGGTGCTTGGCCATGAAGAAGACTGAGGAAAAGATCTGATGGAAACGGGCTCTGCACCCATGCCTATAGAGGTAGAGAGCAAGAGAGATCCCTTTTAGATGAGTATTTTCTGTATGTTGAGTGGCTTTTATTTTGAAGGGTGAGAAAAGGAGTGGAAGTGGACCGGCAGTGTGTTGCTTAGTAGCGTTATACAAAAAAACCTGGGCTACACTACCTAGCCCACACCATCAGATGTTGAAACTACTTCCTCCTCCATATGTACGGATGTGTCAGCTCCTCCGGTGTGGCTCTGAGCTCCATTGTACCGCTCAGAATTTCCGAACGGTGCACTAAGAGCGAATTAACGAACGATGAAATCCCATGGCGTCTGTTGAGCTGTAGTCTACTCATAATTCATGTTATTGTCAAGGCACAGTAATGTCACCGCCAACATTTAACCATCTAATTATTATTATTAGGTTAACACTCGCAGGCTCACCTCAAGGCCTCGGGTCGAGCTGCCCGGTTCTGCTGCTGCTGTGAGAGCGGATCTGTTCTCCATGCAGCAGGACCACAGTGCAGCTCCTCCACGGGAGGCCTGTTCAACTCTGACAGCCAATGTCGGCATCTGACAGGATTTTTGTTTTGCAAGTCTAGCTAATTAGTGCGCATTAGTTTAATAACCAGAAGACTTTTAAAAAAAAAATATTATTTGTATCATCAAAATTCATATTTTTCCCTCTTGTCCAAGCCGGGCGGCACGTGAGTTTGGGTGGACTGACTGTATATATTTCTATATGGGATTCCTAATCTTCTGCTTTCGGCTGCTCCCGTTAGGGGTCGCCACAGCGGATCATCCGTTCCCATCGGATCTTTTCCTTCGAGTCTTCTTCACGGTCAAGCACCTTCATGTCCATTTTCCCTGGCCACTTCGACTAGCTCTGACTGGGGGATCCCGAGGCATTCACAGGCCATTGTGAAGATATATCTCCACCTGGTCCTCGGTCTGCCCCGGGGTCTCCTCCCAGCTGGACGTGCCTGGAACACCTCCTTAGGAAGGCGACCAGGTGGCATCCTTACTAGATGCCACCTCAACTGTCTCCTTTCCACGTGAAGGAGCAGCGGCTGTACTCCGAGTCCCTCACGGATAACTGAACTTCTCACCCTGTCCCTAAGAGAGAAGCAGCTACCCTCCTGAGGAAACACATTTCAGACGCTTGTAACCGCGATCTCGTTCTTTGGGTCATGACCCATCGCTCATGACCATAGGTGAGGGTAGGAACGAAGACGGACCGGTAGATGGAGAGCTTTGCCTTCTGGCTCAGCTCTCTTTGCTGAAATACAGTGACTTCATGTCAAATCTTTTGTCAAATCTGGTCAAATTTGCCATCTAGCTACATTTTGTAAAAACATTTGGTATCATGGCCCTAAAATATGGCTTCGGCTGTCCGGCTATATTTTGGCATGATTAAGTTGTTCTTGTAGCAGGGTGGTTATCTACTGAAGTGGAATCTCTGTTGTTATGTAATATGACACATGGTATGATTTGTAATGCACTAGTTTATTCCTCCTGGAAGTATAAAGCAGCGTGTCCCTTCAGCCAGGCTAGAGTGACTTATTCCTGTTATTCATACTGGCCATGAACAGCAGTGGTCTCTTCCTGACCTTGCCCTCTTAGCAGGATGTTAGTCCATCCTGAGTGCACTCCTCCTAAAGACCGATCAGGGGAAGGGAAACTACAACGTGTGGATTTTAGGGGAGCATGGAGAGAAAGAGGGACAGAACGAATAATGTATGAAACACAAAGCAGTGCTGTTGTTGCCAGACTTGGACTCACTCAAGCGGGTGTGGACGTCAAATCATGAAGAGGAAGGTGAAAGGTCACGTCCTTGTTGCAGTGGTGACAGTTCTCCTGTACGGATGAGAGAGCTGGACGCTGACTGCAGCTATGGAGACGTCTCTCAATGGGACCGACACCCGGATGCTACGTTCTGCCCTTAACATGGACTGGCAGGATCATGTCACTCTGTGGGAAATTGCCGAAGTTGGCCAATGATTGCCTGCCGTTGTCACCGGCACCCCAAGCTCACTGTCAGCCGGACGGTGCTATGGCCACCCGCGACCTACATCACCACTCTGAAACAACCAGCAGGTCCTCTTTTCCTCCTCGCCGAAGGCAGATGCACTCTGCTCTGCTACTACTACTCTTGTCTTGTCTTTCTTTTTGGACCTGTGGCGCCGCTAGTGTCGGCTGCCTCTCCGTGGTTATTTAACATGGATATAAGCATTCCATTGTACTTGTACTTGTACTTGCTGCATATGGTAAATAAACCATGATTCTGATTCTGCTTGACAGTGTTGAATGCTCATTTCAGATCTAGAGAGACAGCACCCACACAAGCATTCCTGTCTAACAGACCTTTCTAAGAACACACACATGGCTGTCTCGGTCGAGTGGTAGGTGCGGAACCCAGACTGCAAAAAGAGAAACCCTACTGCTGTAACCTGCCAAATAACAATAAACTCTGTATTGTGTACTGTGAACCCATGTTTGGACCTTGCATTTATTACATTTGGTCGTGTAGCTGGGTGTTGCACCCCTTCACCCGCTACAATACATAGAAAAATTGTGTTATACTGCAGATAAGTGCAAGTTTGATCCATGAACTGGTATAAAAGTGGGAAGAACTATACAGGTTCTCGTGCATGATGGGACAAGGGATAGTTACAACAGATTCTGAGTATGCGCAAAGGCCTTTCTAATATACTACCTCTTAAGATATTATTCACAGCCATTAAGTTAAATGTTGCTTTGTGTTCATTGTTCTTCAGGGAATAAAGTTAATGTAGCCAAGAAACACTGTAATTACTTATTGATGTAGCTGCATTCCTTTACCGTAATGGGAGATGGGACATTGACAATGTTCAGTGAATTGAGCCTGTGCAGATAAATTAATGGGATTTTATTTAACCATTTGGGTTTCCTCGCCATTGCAAGGCTTTGTCTAATATGTTGTAAGAGTAAGTTAGCAGAGTTTTCCCATAACTAGAATATGCTGCTGTACATGCAGAATCTACAAAACATTGCTTATTGTGCATTTATCAACAGACCACATTGTAAACTCCTGTTAAATATGATTTCCAATGCACATTTCTTGTTTTACCTTAAAA
This sequence comes from Cetomimus sp. NI1144, assembly GCA_900660305.1. Classification (NCBI taxonomy): domain Eukaryota; kingdom Metazoa; phylum Chordata; class Actinopteri; order Beryciformes; family Cetomimidae; genus Cetomimus; species Cetomimus sp. NI1144. Next base: position 6,619 of record CABFOT010131997.1, on the reverse strand, counting down.
ACTAAAGGTTTGATATGTTGAAATCCTGTAATGATTACAACACTGAGGATTAGATTCAACCAGCTAAACTTGCCTAATCACTACACGTTAGGTGACTGGACAGGATTGGTGACTGTGGTGACTGAATCCTCCCTGCTCCCCTCTGCTTTGCACTATATTTCACCTATTTATTCCTGCTCTAGTCTTAAACTATAAACAGTGATTGTTGCTAACAACTGGACTGTCCGGATTATAGGCGGTCATAAATTGTGATTACTTTCTTTTATACTTTTTATCGGCTGTAATTGGCGTGTTAGCTTGGCCTACTAACAATTTAGTAGTGTGTGGAAAACACTATGCATCGTCTCACCTCGGTATATTAAGCATGCACAGAATGGTACAGACTGCTACAGAAAATTCCACTGCTGGAAACAAGGATACTCGCACTAGAGAGCAGAGGCGGATTTCTGGGCGGGCCTGGGTAGGCATGTGTCCACCCAGATTGGCAGCATGCCCACCCCTTCAGATTAATTGAAAAATGCATTAATTAATTGAATAATAAAGCACGGTGGCGCAGTGGTTAGTGCAGTTGACTCACAGCTAGAAGGCCATGGGTTCAAATCCCGTCATGGTCCTTTCTATGTGGCGTTTGTATATTCTCCCTGTGTTTGCGTGGGTTTCCTCCGGGTGCTCCGGTTTCCTCCCACAGTCGAAAAACATGCGTCTGTGTAGTTAGTACAGTTAGTGATTGTGTGTACCGTATTTTCCGGGCCATAGGTCGCACCGGACTAAAAGGCGCAGGGGGACGGACTTACTGCATAAAGTTAACTATTCTCACCTCACCAGCAACTTTCCAAAGGCTTTAACTGCAGTTATTAAGCCTCCTTTAAAAAAGTGTAAACTACATGCTTCTGTATTAACAACTACAGACCTATATCAAATCTACCTTTTGTTAGTAAAATCATTGAAAAAGTTGTCTTCCAACAACTTTGCAACTTTTTAATCATAAATGGTTGCAAGGATCAATTTCAATCTGGTTTTTGCCTCCATCATAGCACTGACACTGCTCTAATTAAGGTTTTAAATTAGATTAATTTAAACAATGACTTAAAATGCAAAATTACAATTCTGATGTTACTGGACACTGTAGACCACACAATACTGACGTACAGACTGGAAAACTGGGTTGGACTTAACGGCACAGTCCTAGATCTGTTGAAGTCTTATCTTAAAGACGGGAATATTTTGTCTCCATTGGTAACTACAGAAATATTATGAAATGTGGAGTTCCCCAAGGTTCAACCTGGGGCCTCTCCTAATCAAACTTTACATGCTATCGTTAGGCCAAATTATTCAGAAAAACAAAATTGCTTACCATAATTATGCAGATGACACTCAAATTTACATAGCTCTTACACCGGGTGTCTATGGTCCCATACATTCGCTGACTCAGTGCACTGAACAAATCAATGATTGGCTGTGCCAAAACTTCCTTCAACTAAACAAGGACAAAACTGAGTTAATTGTCTTTGGTGCCAAGGAAGATAGGCTGAAAGTTATTGCTCACCTTGACTCACTGTCTTTGAAAGCTAAAAGCCAAGCCAGAAATCTTGGAGTAATTTTTGATTCAGATCTAAATTTTAATAGTCACTTCAAGTCAGCAACAAAGTCAGCCTATTACCACCTCAAAAATATAGCAAGAATTACAGGATTCATGTCCAAACAAGACATAGACAAACATATCCATGCCTTTATCTCCAGTACGTTAGACTACTGTGATGGTCTTTTTTCAGGACTCCCTAAAAAAAGCTATCAGACAGCTACAGCTCATTCAGAATGCAGCTGCCAGAGTTATGACAAGAACGAAAAATGCTGAACACATTACCCAAATTCTCAGATCTCTGCACTGGCTTCCAGTGAGTCATATAATTGATTTTAAAATATTGTTGCTAGTTTTAAAATCACTCAATGGTTTAGGGCCAATGTACATCTCAGACTTGGTTTCATGTTATGAATCCTCAAGAAGTCTCAGGTCGTCCAGGACCGGTCTACTGTCTGTACCAAGAATTAGAACAAAACATGGTGAGGCAGCATTTATTTATTATGCCTCACAGAGTTGGAACAAACGTCATGAGGATCTGAGACTCACACCAAATCTAGCTATTTTAAAAACTGTGATGTTCTTTTGATGTAACTTAAAAATGTACAATAATTGCAATTGATTTTACTTGGATTTCAAAATATATATTTTTCTTATTCTTCTCTTTTTATGCCCATTAATGCATTTTAAATGCCTTCCCATGAAAAGCACTTTGAATTTTTCTTGTGTATGTGTGCTATACATCGCCTTCAACTGTATATCCCCCTGGCAAGCTTTACCTGATGCACTGGAGGGATGAAAATGCTATAGGCTCCAGCAAAGCCCAGCGATTTATCACTTGCCACCTCACTATTGTGTTTGGTCACCAGTTTGATTGCTAAAGGACTTTGGAATGGATGTGTAGACTTCACAGTTATTAAAAGGCATGGGGTTACAATAAACACTGAAAAACCTTACTTCTTCCTGTCCCTGGTCAAAAAATGACACAAAATTGTAATGTTCCTGCAGAGTCAACAGCAATACTAAAATCAACAGTGTTATGTAACATACTGGGTAAAAGGGCAATGATCCGGTGTTTTAGGGCCATTACCAAAAATTGTGCCATCAAGGGCTCATGGATTGAGCAAGGACGCAGAGAAACACTCATCATAAAGTGATGTAAGATTTAGGGACTAGATCTCACTAAGCATGCCCGTTAGCTCCATCAACTGAAATACTTGTTTGCATACTTGCTCACCGTGCATTATTGTGCAATCTTGTTCGTTTGACTGGTGGGGGGAAAAAGTAAGAAAAGTGATAAAGTTAATGAAACAGATGGGAGTTCCAGATGTTGTAGTGCACCAAATATGAGGTATTTTTTATCTTATTGGTGTCTACATCTACTATTTATGATGGAAGAGTGCATAATGCCTTGTGACAGCCATGAATAATGCAAACACAACCCTGCTGGGAGCAAGTATTTATCTATAAAACCTCACATTTTGATGGCACAAACATTCTAAAATGATGACAAGCTCTCTTTTATTGTCCCTGAACAAAATATAATTTCATGCTGGATTAACTGTATTGACCAGCTGTAAGGAAGAATAATCTATGGGTGCTACTGAAGCCTCTGGTCTTGGAGATCTTTGTCAATTCACTGCTCTTCAGAGAAAAGAGAAACGAGGAGAGATAGACAGCGAAAGGAATGTGAGACTGATATTGAGTCATGACCTGCGGGTTGTCGTAAACTTAATCTAGAGATGTATTAATTATGATGTTGCTGTCAACTTTTTCGCACACATTTATGATTAAATTCCACTATTAATTGCTTTATTACCACAATGATGAATCAGGGTGTAGGACAGACTTATAGTTCTACAATGGTAAAACATCCATGCATAAACTCAAATTACAAAATAAAGATGGCTTCAAACAGCTACATGAAAACAGAAAGATTTAATCATTCAGTCAGTCAATCTTTCAATAAATTAATCAAATCATCTCAAAATTGCCGTCTGCTTTTTTTATTTGTGCATCTCTACATAATGTAGATAAAACGTGACTTGTGCAATAATATCTTGTATTGGAAAAGAAGAAATCAAATGGGCTTTGGATCCACTATATTTGATATTTGTATGGGTGGATGGCTGCTGCCAGGCAAGGTGGCATTGCAGGGAGTTTTGTGCCCATGGTGTGTCTGTCGTGCTCTGGCTCTCTGCCCAGAGATGCTCAACACTACCTGAGCAGTGTTGGTTGGGGCTCCAGGGTGTGATTGATTGAGTACAGATTGTATACTCAACCACAGCATGTACGGGAGCTGATGCTTCAGCAACTGCAGGAAGTTGGACAAAATTAGATCATTTTTCATTAATGGTGCGAACATCCAGCCCCATGCTTTCATTACAAGAACATGATTTTCATGATATGTCAGATGTCAAAAGTAAATAATTACAAGTACTTGAACAGGCTTTTCTGTTGCTTCAACTTCAGTCATTTTCATGTATTTACGGCACTATGTTAGGGTATACAAATGATGAGTACAATCTGCTCTTTACCGTGAAACACTCTGGACATTTTCCTCCCAGCTTTGTGTTTTTTATTAAGAAAAACCACCTTCTCCAAACCATGCCCTGATAACAATTAATCGTAATGCTTGCAAGGGCCACCGAAGTGTCTGTGTGTGTTTGTGTGTGTGGTGGTGTTACTCACCCCGAGTAAGATGTTATCAAAGCAACAGCACTTCCACTTAATTGAAATAGAGCTCTTTCCACCTTTTAATTTGGTCTATAACGGATTGACCTGATAAAGTCTCTGATTTTATGATGAAACCATGCTATAGCCAGCCACTCTGGACACATTGGTTCAGTGCCACAACATTTTGTTGCTAAAACAAACTATTATTGCAGTCGAGAAAGGCAGGTTCAGCTAATTACATACAAGGCGTCATTAGTGAAAATCAAAGCCCCACTTTCTGTCAGTTGGGGAGAAGAGGGCTTCCCTGGCCCACACATATAGAGAACCATCTTCTGTCCAAGGGTTCTCGCTTTCTGGAGAGCACTGGCCTCTGTCATTTTTCAGTGCAAGAGACTTCTCTAGAGGAACTTGCAGAACTAAGATGAGCTTCATTTTCGAATAATATGCTGGAAAAACTACTACTGATCTCATGTCAAGCATTTCAATCCAAAACACCACAAGTTCATTTTGGACAAAAATTGTCACCTGAACTTTACATCCTCTGAATTTTGTTTGTTTTTTGTAAACAATGGTCTGGAGTTCAGTGATAAGTTCAAGAAAAACACATCATTTTTCTTTCATTTCAACACTGATTTTGCAAGTAGATGTCTTATTTTCAAAGCGGTGGCTCTAATTCTACATTTTCCAATTGATATAATTCAAAGCAAGGATTTCTGTATATCCCATCTAACAATTTCTATGATGTTTTTAGTTTTCTGATATCAAATATTGCCTACCTATAAAATCCTACCAGAAGTCTTTCCGACATTATAAATCACAAACAAATGTGAATTATTTGGATGTTTATTTTATTTGGATGTGAATATGCAACCTTTTGAGATCAGCACTATTTTGGTCTGACATAATTGCGGTGATATGTAGCTAAATAGGCTGACTGTGATGATGTGCTATATGATGGGTTGTGCTTTTGTTTGAGCAGTCCTACATGAAGTCCACCATGGCTTCATGTGACAGTTGAATTCAGCTCTTCCAAAGCAAGTTTCCGTGCTGCCTTTGGGAACTTGTTCTGTAACGCTTCCCTTTATTCTAACAAAATTGATGGTCATTACCACAGACATCATGCATTGTGACAGATCATGACTGCTGATAGCAATGGAAAGAGAGGATGGTCAATTAGCATACATCTACCATCACAATGGACAATTTCCATGCCCACCACCTGCTACCTGCTTGCGTGTACACCTGTCTGGCAAAAATCACACCCGAGGTCTGAGCCAAAGGCAGCCCATGGCTCCGTGTCCTCTGATTGCTCCCATTTACTGCCAGGTTTCTGCTGAGTAGACAGGCAAGGCACACAGGCCAGATGGTCAGGGCTTAGAGGTTACAAGGCCACTTCCAGAGCCAATAAATAATGATAGTAAAATGGATGATTTAACAGAGAGCTGTTCATATCATATCAAATGAATGTCCAATCAGTCCGAAATACTTGAGCAGTGAAATGTGGTCTCCTCCACATCATTAGCATTATCGCCACAGATATTAATAATGTTGTCAAACCACAGCATTTTATGTAGACAGATTGATCAGCTCATTATTATAGGCTTGAGAACACCAATATGTTATTAGATTAAAAAAATATATACAGTAATATAGTTTTTATTAGTGTCAGCTAGAGATATTATTCTGGTTGGTAGTGAATCGGCTGTTGTAATTTCCTAATGGGTCGTAATTGGAGAAGATGGTTGTCCAATGAAATGAATGATAGCCTTACATGCAGGCATCAAGACAGAGTTCAAGCCATAACCAGTTCATTAATGTACAGTTAAAGGTTGAGTCCTCTTTCTACTTTACTATGGAACAAGCATCGCCATGCCCGTCTAACATCTGCTTTCCCTCGCCACAAAAATCTGTGCATCACCGCTTGGCTCAACCCATGAAATACCATGTAGAACTAGTATCTGTTTAATTGTCTCCCCTCTCTTTAAACATGTTTATATACAGAAAAAACTGGAAGGCTCTCAATAGTGAGGATACATTTATTTATTGAATTTCAAGTGGGTATCATTTCACAAACTGCACCTCAACATACAAGCTTGAAAACAGAACTTTCCTCTTTACGTGTACTGACAGAAATTCTCCTCCCTGATTGCGAAGTCTTGAGACTGCTTTCCTCGAGAAACGAAAGAATACATTGCCATCTATCAGCCCCAGGTCAAACTCATCAACATGTCCAACCATTCACTTCTATCCTTGCCCGTAGACTAGAGAAGCTGTTACCTGACCTCATCAACCTAGACCAGACTGGCTTCATTCGTCACAGACAAACCACTGATAATATTAGAAGAATATTACATATCCTAGGAC
>CABFOT010131957.1:1724-12480 GCA_900660305.1 Cetomimus sp. NI1144 | reverse complement strand
AACGCGGGAGCACTTTTCTGCTCACTGCCGTGAATAGTCTGAAAACAGTTATTCATATTTCGCTTGAGTTTCCTTTTATTATTGAAAAATATAACTAAAGACAAATACATTATTTTGGTTGGATTAAATCTCCCCAACAAGCAGCTCTATTTATGTTGCGGAAACGTTTATTTTCACATTTCTTTGTATGAATAATCCATGTAAACAGTGACGTCATTCTCCCACGCTATCTTAAAGGGATGATTTAGCACCATATATGGTCAAATGGAGGCGTTTCTTTATGCAAATGATCCCACACGAGGACGAGCCCGCCGTGTAGACCAGTTGGTATTTATCAATGGGGATTCGTATTTCTGTGCGTAAAAGGGGGTGTACGCACACTTGATAAATACAGAGTACGCCATACTTAAATGTCGTTCGTAAGACCTTTTTTACACCTTTTCTACGCACACGATGATAAATGAGGCCCCAGGTGTAACTGTAGTGAAAGGTGCCATGCGTTAGTGTAATTAGTACAGTATATGATGTTTGTCCATTCATCCATCGTCGCCCACTTATCCGAGGTCGGGTTGCGGGGACAGCAGTGACAACAGAGAACCCCAGACTGCCTTTTCCCTGGCCACTTTGACTAGCTCTAACCGGGGGATTCCGAGGCTTTCCCAGGCCAGCGTTGAGATATAATCTCTCCACCTGGTCCTCGGTCTGCCCCGGGGTCTCCTCCCAGCTGGATGTGCCTGGAACACCTCCTTAATTGGGGAGGCGACCAGGTGGCATCATGGAGCAGCGGCTGTACTCAAGAGTCCCTCACGGATAACAGAACTTCTCACCCTGTCCCTAAGAGAGAAGCCAGCTACCCTCCTGAGGAAACACATTTCAGCCACATGTAACCGCAACCTTGTTCTTTCGCTCATGACCCATCGCTCATGACCATAGGTGAGGGTAGGAACGAAGACAGACCAGTAGATCGAGAGCTTTGTCTTCTGGCTCAGCTGCACCGATTCTCCGGGCCATTGTTTGTCTCCTCACTCACAAACAATGATGTTTGTATGTATATGATATTTGTATATGATGTAGTACATGATGATGTATGCATATGATTACGTAAAATGTATATGATTGTATGTAAGTCGCTTTGGATAAAGGCATCTGCTACATGCCGTAATGCAATGTAAAAAAAAAATGTATGTGCCATAGTCTTAGGTGGAGCACCACTGTAAAATGAATGGGTCACAATTTGTGTCACACTTCTGAAAACTACAACTGTGCACAATCATATCCTCTATGATAACAAAGGATTTGAGAGATTTGACAATACATTCCTAGCAGGAGACTTCAGTCAACACTTCCCCTCCATAGTTCATGTGATCAAAGCAGCTCAAACACAATGTCACTGATACACAGAGCTCAAATAACCCGAGAGCCGTGTCACACAGGAATGACGGGGCACAAAATGGAGGTCTGCCATAGCAGCTGCCTGTGTGAGACTATTTTGGGAATGGACACTTTGACGGGCTGCTGTGCGGGTCGAGGAGCCGACACAAACGCAGGTCTCATGTTCTCTAAGCTGACAGCATCCATAACCACACGGGGATTTGTCAAAAGATAAATAAATAAAGACAACTACTCAATTAAGTTGATCAGCATGCATCAGATCTTCACCTACTAACGTGACACAGAGCGGACACAAGATGGGGCTAGACTTTAAAAACAGGTTTACAGACTACTGTGTAGGTTGTTAGCCTCCTCTCCTTACCAACGGTTGACTTGCACGCTTCACAGAAAGTGTCGTCGGTAAATCTCTCCATGATGCTGGTTTTACCGACACCGCGAGAGCCGATTATGATGATTTGCAGTTTATAATCAGCGGGTCTCGGTGGCATCTTCCTGCGGCGCGACTGAGCCCCGAGAGCCGGGGACGAGTTCGCCGAGCCCCCGCCACCAACACCGGCCCTCCGCGGTATGTCATATCTCGGATCCATCAAGAATTCAACATTTGTTAAAAGAAAAGTGGACAAATAAACGAACTTAGACTATTTGAAAATCTGACCGAATTTCCTAACTTTATTTTTTGCCAATCAATAAGTTTGGGAAAGTTTCTCAATCGCCGAGTTGTTGTTCTGCCATCAGAGACCGGAAATCAGCATGACGTCACTACCACACGATTCCACATTTCCGCTTCCGTGCAATTTTCCCGTTATTTTTTATTTTTTAATGTCAGCAACAATAACAAAAATACAACGATTCGTGATTTACGGTGCTTTAGAAAATCATTATCAAATAACAGCTAAGCACGAAGTTTCATTGGCTATTGAAATATATTCATATAAATAATTTACACTTTCTCAATTTAAAATATATGTTTAAGGATAAGGTTGTAAACAGCTACAGAGCAGTTATAAACACTTATTGGTAAAATTATCGTGTTTGGATTTTTTTGACAATGTATATATTTATTATCTTTTTGTTTATTTTTTATTTTTTTCTGTCATTTTGATGTGGCTTTTTTATTTTATTTTATTTATTTTATTCACTTTTAAAATCAATTGAATTATTTCTATGTGCACACATTTTTGTGATGAAATTATTATGAATGACTGAAATAAACGAATCGTCTAACCAACCAAACATTATTTTTTGCCGATTCATGACCATGTTGGCAAGTTTCCACTGTTGCAGGAAGGGATGGGCGCAGTACCACTGATTTTATTTTCGATCCAATACCAAGTGGCTAGTATACCTATACTTATAAATACATAAAAAGGGGAAATATGTGTGATTTCTACAGTGAAAATTGGTAAATGTGCTCAATATTAAAAAAATCACATTTGCAAGCCTTTACATTAATATTAAACAAACACCCATCATACTTTTTACATTCAATTGTAAACTTTCAACAAATGTTAAATTATATTATTACCCTTTTCATGACTCTTCATATCACGTCAACGGAAAATGTGGGGTGATCAAATACCCTAAGTGAAATCAACAATATAAATAAATTATCTTAAAATAACACTAATAATACATGACAATCTGTTTTGAGATAAACTGTCTGTGTGACTGCAGGTGACTGGGTGCAGGGAGGTTTTCTTGGGTGACTGCCATAGACCCCATAGACGCAGTGCGTCTGTTTTTCTTCTTCTTCTGTTTATCATTGTAACCAACATCCTCGTTGTTGTCTTACCGCCATCTACTGGCCACATAAATCACTAATCACGTCATTGAGAGTGGAGGAGGGAGAGGCCGGAAGAAAAAGTAGTTCCTATCCTACACAACCATGTGGAGACCACTTATAATATTTACTACAAAAACATTTTCAGCATAACATGACATTTAATTTAATAACTTTTTTCAAATTAATTATAAATACAAAAATGGCTAGCAACAACATTCATCGAAATAGATTTTCTTACGCGCGCATTGATACTGAAAAGGAAACGCCTTGACCGGAAGTACTTGCCCATCCCTATTTAGCTGCGGGTTTGTTGGTCAGACGTCTGGAAGCTCTGCTCTCTTGTTCGTGTCAGTTTGTTTCTACGAAGTCCCGCCGTTTGTCAAAATGAGAGAGATTGTTCATCTGCAGGCTGGCCAGTGCGGTAACCAGATTGGCGCAAAGGTGAGAATAAGTATATGATTTAAAATATATATATTTTAATTAATGAATGACGTTTGGGCGGGTACTTTGTTATCTTCTGTGACCATGGCTACCGTGTGTTTGCGTTGCCACGGCAGGTATCCAGCTCATATAACACCTGTCCCTCATTCATTCGCCTTATTCTAGTTCTGGGAGGTGATAAGTGACGAACATGGCATCGACCCGACCGGGACGTACTGTGGAGACAGCGACCTGCAGCTCGAGCGCATCAACGTCTACTACAATGAAGCGTCAGGTCGGTTGTCTGGTTAAATGAACGGTTTTGCTTCGGACGCCTGGTGGTAGGCAGAGTGCTTCTTTGGTAGAGAAGAGGCCCCGGGATTAAAGAAAATGGCGGAACTGAAGGCCGAAGGCCGAAACCGTCTCGTGGCTGATTAGCAGCTAAGTGGCTAGCGCGTTTTTCCATTGACTATAAAGCAGCCACTGTTTTGCATCTATAAGCAAAGAATGGTGTCGTGTCACCTGATGACGTAATGTATAACATGCATTGTTTTTCTGCGAGATGCACGCGCTTTAGTAAATGCGATGGGTGTTTTATAGTTCTAAGAACAGATCCCGTAATGCTGATGGGATTATCGCAGATCTGATGATCATCTCGATCAAACTGCGTAGATGAGGTGTGGCTGTGGAGGAGCCACACACAGAAGGCCCAGATGACGCAGTAAAAAAAAAATTTTATTTAACTCATTTGTATCCCGGATGCATTATATTATACTACTGCATTAACCAACAACTTAATCCAAAGCGACTAACGTACAACCTCATTAAATCAACATATACTACCTACATCTTATACATACTATGTCATATACTAAGTCGGATATATCAATACCTACTACATGTACTATATCAGGTATACTTAATCAGGTATACTTAGAGTATATATATATATATAATGTCAGATATATATCGTATACATTTATAGTATTTCAGACATGCATCATATACTAACTACATCTACTATGACATACATTATATACATACTACATTATACATATACTATGTCAGGCATGTGTCGTATAAATACTGCCTATACGGTTTTATTATATATATCATATATTGACCTAAAATTTTATTTATTTGCGATTTAACTCATTTTAATGTCCATTTGTATTTTATTTATCTGAATTTCTATTCCTTAAGGTTATGAAATACCTTTTGTTGATCAGTGGTATAAGTGACTACAATAAACATTTTCTATTGGTTTTAACTTTAGTATAGTCTGTCATTTCTTCTTTGGATTATCTAGGTGGCATTTTCATTGCTTTAACTGCAGGCACCTTCGGACCTCAGGGCTGTTCAGACAGAAAGCCCAATCGGATCTGCTTGACATTAGATTTGTTAAAATGGGACAGTTGCCAGATGATGAGACTTCTGGTTTGGGTGTTGGCCTTCAAAATGAAGGGTGATGTTAAATTTAACGGATGTCGTGTTGGCCCTCTTTGAAATGCACCTCTACAACCATTCATCAACGTCTCCGCCCTTTTATAGAATATTATCTGGGCATTGCAAGATAATTACATCAGAACAAGAGATTTTTTGGGCTGTTGCGAGAAGATCACACTATTTCCACTGGAAGCCCTGAGCGCAAAGAGGTATTCAACATGAGCATTATTTTGGTCTTTCAATAAATTGTCTCCCTGCGCTTGCTTTGCCAGGTGGAAAGTACGTCCCCCGTGCTGTGCTGGTGGACTTGGAGCCCGGCACCATGGACTCTGTGAGGTCTGGTCCCTTTGGACAGATCTTCAGACCAGACAACTTTGTCTTTGGTGAGATTTTTTTAAATTTTTATCATTGGTAATCTATACACGGTTCAGCTTCCATACTTGCACGATTGCAGTAACATATTTGTTGCATGATTAATGACACATCTGTTCATACGTCACGTTCCACAGGTCAGAGCGGAGCCGGTAATAACTGGGCTAAGGGCCACTACACAGAGGGAGCTGAGCTGGTGGACTCGGTCCTGGATGTGGTGAGGAAGGAGGCAGAGAGCTGCGACTGCCTCCAGGGTTTCCAGCTCACACACTCCCTGGGAGGAGGCACCGGCTCTGGCATGGGCACCCTGCTCATCAGCAAGATCCGGGAGGAGTACCCAGACAGGATCATGAACACCTTCAGTGTAGTGCCTTCCCCTAAGGTACAGGAACATCATATGCTTGAGGCTTTTATTTTTCAGTCAATGTTAGTTCACATTTGTACTGCTAGTCGTGCTGGGTTAGGGCTGTATGGAATATGAGTCTATGCACCTCCGATGCCACATCATTTATCACATGATGGTAGCTCAGTTATACTACACAGGCAATCAACACATGCGGTGCTAACGGGGAATAATGGTAGGACACCCTCAGCCATTCCCAACAACTGGTGTGTACTTCACAATGCAAATTAGATTAAATTAAAGAATAGAACAAGGAAACAGGACACATTAGAACGATGGAAAAAGATAGTTGTGCTGCATTTGGAGCCATGTTCTTATCTTAGTCTTATTTTGCACATGTGTGTCTGACATTGTCCTTTGTCTTTGTCCCACTCCAGGTTTCAGACACAGTAGTGGAGCCCTACAACGCCACCCTGTCAGTCCACCAGCTAGTTGAGAACACGGACGAGACCTTCTGTATCGATAACGAGGCCCTGTACGACATCTGCTTCCGCACACTCAAACTCACCACACCCACCTACGGCGACCTCAACCACCTCGTCTCAGCCACCATGAGCGGGGTGACCACCTGCCTGCGCTTCCCCGGCCAGCTCAACGCAGACCTGAGGAAACTGGCGGTCAACATGGTTCCCTTCCCCAGGCTGCACTTCTTCATTCCAGGCTTTGCACCGCTGACGAGTCGGGGCAGCCAACAGTACAGGTAGGGAGGCGGGTTGACCTAGAGTTCTGGACCCAACGTGTTAAAGATGATCCTTAAATTAATTAAACTTCTGTCCCCTCCAGAGCGTTGACCGTTCCAGAGCTCACTCAGCAGATGTTTGACGCAAAGAACATGATGGCGGCGTGCGACCCGCGCCACGGCCGCTACCTCACAGTGGCTGCCATCTTCCGCGGCCGCATGTCGATGAAGGAGGTGGACGAGCAGATGCTGAACGTGCAGAACAAGAACAGCAGCTACTTCGTAGAGTGGATCCCCAACAACGTCAAGACAGCCGTCTGTGACATCCCGCCCCGCGGCCTCAAGATGTCCGCCACCTTCATCGGCAACAGCACGGCCATCCAGGAGCTGTTCAGGAGGATCTCGGAGCAGTTCACCGCCATGTTCCGCCGCAAGGCCTTCCTGCACTGGTACACCGGCGAGGGAATGGATGAGATGGAGTTCACCGAGGCGGAGAGCAACATGAACGACCTGGTGTCGGAGTACCAGCAGTACCAGGACGCCACCGCGGACGAGATCGGAGAGTACGAAGAGGATGAAATTGAAGACGAGGAGGATGTCCGCCACTGACCGCAGAGCGTGGGCGTGCCACTCCGAGCGCTGGGTGAACCAATCACTGGAAATAATCAACAGCTGCTGTTGGAAGGCGACGTGAGATCCGAAGAAGTATGCTAGAGACGCAAATGTGAACGCATATATTGCAGTGTGCAGATCTCATGATGAAATATAGCTGTTTAGCATAAATTATACCATGAGTGAAGTTAGAGCCAAACAATGATGTGTGTTATTACAGTCGTTGGTTTTCCAAGTCATGCTTTGCCAGTGTGAAAGAAAAAAAAAAAACGAAAGAGTATCATCCTGAATACAGTTGTGTGACGTTTACCTCAAAATGCATCCACTGTCACGTCTCTAAATAAAAGATCCAGTCCCATCCGAGTGTCGTGTGCTTTCAATAGTCGCATAAATATAAAGGTGTTTGAAGGGGGAACGGCTACTGGTATATTTTATTATATTATAAGTCCCTAGGTTAGTCGTGGTGTGTGATATCTTTACATAGCGCTGCATAGCTTAAAGACGTAATTACCCGAGACAATCCTTTGTCTTTTAGACGACTCGCTGGAACAGGCAGTGATGAGTATAATTGAATTTATTAATATGAACTGTAGTTTGTGGACAAAGTGTGCAGAAAGAGAGGGATGTATGTAGTTTAATAGCATGCTTCCATCAGATATAGGTTTTCAATATATAATGTGGACGAAACTTCTATGTTAACAACCTAAACCAGAGAATCATTAGAGACTTTATTGAAACATTTGAAATATATAACGGCAACAAAGGGTCGATTACTAAGTTAATGTTCTTATAATCCAAGATCAAAGACCTTAATGCCTCAGCAGAATGACGTTTGTCTAGATGTCTGGAAAAAAAGTCTTGAGATTTTCCGCACAAACTCACGACTGAAGACTTACTGGCTATTACCTCAAAACAAAAATCTGTTTTAATAGCAAGCTATAGAATTATCTCATCTTTACAGAATGTGTATATTTTTCATCAGAGACTTATTCGAGTATCTTTATTGAAACATTTGAAATATATAACGGCAACAAAGGGTCGATTACTAAGTTAATGTTCTTATAATCCAAGATCAAAGACCTTAATGCCTCAGCAGAATGACGTTTGTCTAGATGTCTGGAAAAAAAGTCTTGAGATTTTCAGCTGGTCGGCAGATAAGCATCACACTGAGCCAGACTTCCGAGGAGCTAGGGAGGAGCCAGAGACCGGCAGTACAGTGAATACGTGGGAGGAATGTGTGCTTTGAGACTCGTAGCAAGCGACAGGAGCATCTCACACCACAATCTAACACTGTAAAGTCTTCCCAGGGGGGATGCCATGACAGTGGCACGATATGAAGTCGGGCCTCCCTGATGGCGCGTGACACCCGGGCACATAAGGCCACGTGCTATGTTGAAGGACCCTGTTAATCTATCATCCTTGAGTGCACTTCCAGCTCGGTTGTTGCTTGCCGCAACTTGTTGTCACTGAGACACCTGAGGCCTCAAGGTTGCATGCCTGATTGACATACTGGTACCAATCCATCTCCTCCTTTTACCCCGGCTGATGAAATACCTTGCACCTGTGTCATACCTGAACCCACAGAGGGTTGACGCCCGGTCTCATGAACTCAAAAAATGCACCTCCTTGGTTACAGAATCCTGCTTCGAGCTAGGTGTGTGCAATGGCGGATTCATTATGCTTTCACTTACAGACCGAGGAGAAAGTGAGAAAGCAACTTGCCAATCACTCTGCGGAATGAAAATGAGCGGCGTCTGTGACACGGCGCCACGGGAACACCCAGTACTCACACATTCCTAACCTTATTACAGCAGTGGGGTTTTGGACAGTGTTCAGAAGTTCTACGTGAATCATGAACGCTGACATCTAGTGGAATTTTAGACAGTGGGCTGCAGAAGACAGCTCTGGACCTGTAGCCTCGTATAGCACGCACACGTCAGCTAGCTTATGTAGACAGCAGAACTGTGCTGTCAAACCCTCCGGTGTGCTGTCCTCCTCCCCACTCCTGCATATGGTGGCCCCTGCAGCGCTCTCCCCCGGAGCTGTTTGGATGTCACCTGAGACAGTGGCCGAGCGAGTTCTGTGAGCCTCGAGTTCCTGGTAACCACGCTGTACGCTACTCTCGTCACTATGGCCTGAGCCGGAGCCTCGTATCTATTGATGCGTATTGATATTAGTGTTGTCAGACTGCAACATGATCAATGACCAAGGGGGAAATCCATAGCCATCATTTCAAGAGACCCTCTCCGCTTCCTTTGGCGTTACTACCTGCGTTCGCAAAGGAGCTCTGTGTTGTATGTACGAAACGAGGCAAACCTGATTTTCCACTTCCTGTCACTTGGGCGTTTACCATGAGAGAGTCCTCTCCAGTCAGCAACAGAGGAACCAGTTCTGCTGTCTACATAAGCCTGCCGTTTTTCTACTTTGAAAAAGCTTAACTGGAGAGTAGGTTGTTCTCAAGCTTCTTAACCTGGCTGGATTTTAACAGACGTTCAATCGTGTTGCTGTCAAAATAGTTTTTACATTAGACAATATACCTTCAATAGAGAGCGACGTTAGATGCACCCTCGGTGTGTTTGTGTGGTTTAGGTCGACCAAAATATAGACTTCTGCGGTGACTAAATTGTAATCACTAATGAATCCATCCATCCCTCCGTCGTCGCCCGCTTATCCGAGGTCGGGTCGCGGGGGCAGCGGTGTCAGCAGAGAACCCCAGACTTCCTTATCCCTGGCCACTTCGGCTATCTCTGACTGGGGGATCCCGAGGTGTTCCCAGGCCAGTGTGGAGATATAATCTCTCCAACTGGTCCTCGGTCTGCCCCGGGGTCTCCTCCCAGCTGGACGTGCCTGGAACACCTCCGTAGGGAGGCGACCAGGTGGCATCCTTACTAGATGCCCGAACCACCTCAACTGGCTCCTTTCGACGTGAAGGAGCAGCGGCTGACCATAGGTGAGGGTAGGAACGAAGACGGACCGGTAGATCGAGAGCTTTGCCTTCTGGCTCAGCTCAAAACTGCCTCTATTACCCCTATTACCCCAAAACAAAAATATGTTTAATAGCAAGCTATAGAATTATCTCGCCTTTACAGAATGTGTATATTTTTCATTGGATACTTATTCGAGTATCTTTATTGAAACATTTGAAATATATAACGGCAACAAAGGGTCGATTACTTATTTAATGTTCTTATAATCCGAGTTCTGTATAATCTATGAATTATCACAACAGTGTGACACAACAAAATCAAACAGGTCGGCCCAATAGGTTGTTCAACCAGTCGACTTTATTACGAAGTGCAAAAATTGACAATCAGTTTTAAATGTTCTGATTGGCATGCCTTATAGTCTATAGACAGACATGCTATATACACAAATTAGACACTAGATTTTGAGGTTGAAGAATAACGAAAAATATCAGTAGCAAAAACAGCGAGGTCACGCTGCCGTAAAGTATCAGTGCGTGGCAAGCCAGTACTTTATTAAACTAGCCACATACCCCACATATCCACATAACCCAAACAACATGCTACCTTTTAGAAACAAACTACATAAACAGCATCTTAAAGGTCTTTCTCCCGCTCATCGTGAAGCCATATGCAGTGTGTGTGTGTGTGTGTGTGTGTGTGTGTGTGTGTGTGTGTGTGTAAAG
>CABFOT010131946.1:2718-14231 GCA_900660305.1 Cetomimus sp. NI1144 | reverse complement strand
ACTTGAGCAAATTTGTTTTTCAAATGTACTATGTTCCACGACAAGTATAACGGGCCTTGTGCTATTTAGGTTAACTATTGAATGACTTTGACTAATGTCACCTCTATAAATTAGTTTGGCACACAAATGTACCAGTCCCTTGATTCAAAAGTTTAATTTTCTTAGGGGAGGTATTCTACTGGGTGGGTCAGCTGCAAAACCTGCCTTTGACGAATGTATGCATTTCCTTAAATTCACAAGTGGAGTTGTGATGCATTAACTGGAGCGTATCTTTAAATTCAATCACTACAACGTCCTCAAAGGAACAGTTCGCCCCAAAATGAAAAGTTATTTCATTATCTCCTACCCCCAAGTCAGTCAAAAACTCCATTCAATTTTGTACTACCATAAAACAAACAGCTAGTTAGCTACCACAGTTTCACCTTAGCTTTCTCCCAAACAATTGACACATTTCTCTGAACAACTCTTGCAGTATAATCCCAGTGTTTTGTAGCCAAAGGGTTTCACTTTGAGTCCAAAAGGTGTATAATAACCTCATTATGTATGAAGAGCTTCTTGTGGTGTAGTCTAGCAATGGAAAACAAAGAAATTTGTTTATCTACAAAAGAGGAAAGCTGCTTTGTCTTCAGTGTAGTGTGGAGGTGCACATTGAATCTTGTGGTGACTGGGTCATGCTAACCCTGGAAAATAAATGGGCTAATCATGTTTACAATTCAATACAGAATAATTACCAATACAGAAGATTGGGCAGTACACAATAGCACGGTGATCACACTTTCGAAATAGAGAACATGTCAGTGAGGACTTAGACATAATGTGTTAAATATACTCCTCTTGTCCTGCTCCTTAGGTCATTTTATGCTGTTTTTGGAACTGTAAACATCCAGGCCCCATTAATAGAAATTGTTTGGAAGAAAGTGTTTGGTGGTCATATTAATTTACATTTTTATCTGACGTGGGGTTGAACTGTTCCTCAACAAACTCAGGGGTCCTACATGTGTTCATCTGGGCCTTTTTTTTGTCTTCAGTTTAGCCCTTTTGACGATTGATTGGGTTTAAAACGTCTTCTCTTCACTGTACAGATTTACATGCCTCCAGTTGCGCATATTGCTGCTCTCCAATACAAACTGAAAGGGTCAAAGCAATCACCAACAGTAGAACCCAGAAAGCAATTAAAACACATCTTTTCAACCCAGTAACACCCACACTGCATTGGAACCTGCCTATATCAGATATCCAATTAGCCATTGCCTGAAACCTGACGCATGTATTGTTAGTCTGCTTCTTACAATATGATGTGAACGTGACAGAACACCGGTAGCAGCTTTGTAAACGAGACGTGTAACTGCAGTGTGAGTGTTATTGTGTTGAAAGTGTGTTTTAACCACTTTTTGGGGGTTTGCATTTGCCTTTTCAGTATGTATTCCAGAGCAGTGCTCCTGGCGAACTGGAGGTAGGTAAAGCTCTACAAGGAAGTAGAAAACTAGGAAAATAAGGCCCAAGTTGAAAATAACTGGAATTATCCTTTAACCTGTGGGATTCACTCCCATTTGCAGTGGCAGGCTTAATTATTCATCTCTAATTACAGGATGGCAATCACTCGCTGTGCCTCAGTGACTTAAGCCTCATTTCTACAGACTCGGAGCTCCGAGAGAACATCCATAATGTAAGTCTGGTCTTTGCTTCAGAGCTGTCAAATAGGCATTTGATTGAAAATGGCGAGAATGTGTCTAATATGATCAAGATAGCCAGACAGTAATTGTTTTTATTAAGAGGAAGCTAATTTGGCACCTTATGCACCGTTGTCATTTCATATCCAAAGCAATAAGACCATGGAACCAAAACAAAAAGGTCAAGCTGTCCTAATACTCACTGGGCTCACTTTATCTATTTATTGAATACCTTGTTCATTGTAATTGTATTACAGGCTCAGAATTTGGACCTGAACAATGTGACCCCTGTGAAAATATTTGAGCTCATGTTCCAGAGTCCTGAAAACAGTGTTAGTCAAGATGATGCCCATCCCAACGGCAAGTACTTTTTAAATCCTGTCAGTTTGAATTGAGCTGAATGTTATTTTCCACTGACATCTGATCTTTTTTTTATTTATTTTTTCCCTTCCCCAGAGAGCCTTACTGAACACTTAGGCCCGGACACCTCTGCCCATGCTTATGCATCGCCTCTCCTCTCCTTCTCTCTCAATCCTACCTCCTCATCACCATGCCCCAGCACAACTGCGGTCTTGGAGACTCCTTCCCAGCTCAGCAAGACCACCTCCTCCCAGACCTCCACCCCTGTCTCTATCACTGCAACTGTCAGCTCCACCCAACCAGCACACTTTGTCCACCTAACTGGCCCCCAGCAGACTCCTGATGTGCCTGCCCAGGCTCAAGTCCAAGCACCAAACCATACCACCCCCCAGCACTATGTGGCAATGCCACCGTCATTCCTGCAGCCAGGTGGTACTACCCAGACCACTCCTCCAGCACCACCCAAATCTGCTCCTCCTCTATTGGTTCCAGCACTGACCACCACAGTGTCAGGGACTGCTGATTCTGTTGGTGCTGCCACCACTTCAGATGCTCTACCCGCTGCGGCTCAACCCGTGCCTTTGGCCACCAACCCTGTCCCAATATCTGGCTCTGGTCTGGCTCCCACCACCATCACTATAGCCCCTACCCAGAACATGCTGCAGCCTAGTTTGGTCATGTCTGAGCAGAACCTGCAGTGGATTCTCAGCAGCGCTGCTAACAGCCAGCAGAACCCAGAGCAAGTGGTGAGTAGAGGATCAACTCCTTAGTGTGGGTTGTAGAGAGCTTTGTAGTCTGGGCTATAAGAGTTTGAAAGCATATTACATCACACAAGTTACTGATTTTTAGATACTTTTTTGCCTCCTAGTCATAAATCAAGTTCAAGTTCATTTATTTATATAGCCCTTTATCACAAGCATGTCTCAAAGGTCTGTACAACAAATGAGCCAAAACAGATCTTAACCGAACAATAAGATGGAGATTCAAGATTCAATACTTTATTGCCATGTCAACACAGTTGATTGGAATTTGTTTCAGTGGGCTTCACGCACTGACATTAGAAACACAAGAATACAATAAAATCCAGACCACCAAGATAACAAAATTACAACAACAAAACCCTGAAGGGTGGAAGGATCTGTGAAAGGATCAGCAGCAACAGTGACCCATATATAAAGTGCATAGAAGTGTGTCAAAGTACACAAAGCTAAATAACAAAGTACTGCACATAAAACCTGTATCCAGTCACTTGAACAAAACCTATTAAGTGCATTTCTAAAATGCTAGTTCCTGGGTGTTGAGGAGACGGACAGCTTGGGGGTATGTACTGTTCTGAAATCTGGTTGTTTTTGTTTTGATGCTTCTCCGTCTTTTGTGAGAGGGGAGATAGTTAAAGAGGCACTTCGCTGGGTGGGAGGGGTCTTTTAAAATCCTACGGCTTCCAATCACTGGAATAACAGAAAAGACATACAATAGACATTCGATTTTTGCAGGACATTTCAAGCCCACATAATCTACTAAATTTACCCTACAAGGCACCCCCAAGCCTTGACCCTCAAAACACACAAGGAAAAACTTCCTGGAAACCCTTATTTAGGTATTTTTAAAAAAAAAAATGGGAGAAACCTTGGGTGAAGATAGGCAAAGGGAGATCCCCAACCAGGATGTCTGAGCGTGTAGTAGATACCGAAACCAATAACATGGGCAATGTCAGTGATATAAGAGACAGATAAGTCTGTAGAGGCAGGAAGAAGGGGGCACGGTTGGCAATGAAATCTGCAGGAACAGGGGCTCTGCTCCCAGTTTTCAGCCAGGTAGAAACATTGTCCGGGATGGGACAATGGCCAGCAGCAATGACCGAAGGGGAGTGGGCAGCACCTGGTCAGCTGCATGGTAGAGGGAAATCAGCCATGCACAGGGGGAAGGGGCACATTTGGTGGTGCGGACCTGGCTCGTAATCCACAGCCAGGTAGAAACAGCAGACCAGAGGGGAATGGGCAGCACCCGGTCAGCTGCATGGTAAAGAGGAAACTAGACGCACACTCATACTGCGAAGCTAAGCAAGGCGCATACACTCAGACATAATCAGTCACACACGCTCATGCAGACAGATAGCAAGCGATTAGATACTAGGCAGAGAGAGGTTTTGGCAGGCAGCATTCAGGAGGCAATCCTAAACTGGGTTCCCAATTTCAGATTCCTACATTAAATACTGTCTAAGCTAAAATAGGAGAAGAGGCTTTGATGATCCTAAACCAGACGGTGCTAATGGTTTGTCAAATGAGAATAAATAGGTTTTAAGCCTGGATTTGAAAATGGTCAATTAAACAGTCCCCAAAATGTGATGTCTGCAAGACAAGACTGTTTGTATTTTGAGATCAACAACTAAGATTTCAGTTTTGTTGGCATCAATGTTTTGACAGCAGATTGGCACACTTCTAAATTTGGGAGTTGTGAGCGGTCATTTGGCTTCATGGGTATGTAGATTTGGATGTCAGCAAAGCAATGAAATGTAACATTATACTGATGGAAATTTTCCCAAGAGGCAGCATATAGATAGAGAAGATTAAAGGGCCTGAACCTTATGGTACACCAAACCTAACATTAGAGCATGCTGAGATTAAGTTGTTGTGTGAAACACTTTGCATTCTATCAGATAAGTAGGATTTAAGCCATGAAAGTGCAAGGCCACAGATACCAACATGGTTTGCTAGGCGGTTTAGAAGTATAGCTATATATATGATCGACTATCAAATGCCGCGCTCAGATCTAGTAAGATTAGAATAGAGGAGGAATCAGAATCCGAGGAAATTAGTAAATAATTTACCACCTTTTGTGAGGGCGGTCTCAGTGCTATGGAGAGACCTGAAGCCAGATTGAGATGGCCAAAAAACACTCATATTATAAAGATTAGAGTATATAGTTATTAAGGATGTCTGGGTCAAGGTTAGTTTTTTTGAGTAGCGGTTTAATCACGGCAGTTTTGAAGGCGAATGTAAATATGCCCTTAGAGGATTAACCATGTACAGGGTATCGCACAATTAATGATACAGCTGCTGGCTGAACCTCTAATCTAGCAGTAGTTTGTGTAATCCAATAGGAATTACTATGTATTAATATGCACAATGATGCAACGTGCATTAGATTAGATTTGATTGCACATTATTGATCCCCTGGGGGAAATTCAGGTATTACAGCAGCATAAATGGGGGAATCACACAACAATAACGATAATAGGGAGAGTAATTAAAAATAATAATAAATAAACAATAGTAATACAATAATAAAGAAAAATGAAGAAGTAGTATGCATTGACAAAAATAAAACCACAAAAAGAATCTGGGGAAAGCCGTGGCTAGAGAGTCACAGTCATCACGGGCTGTGCAATTTGCAATAAGAGCAGGATGTGAGTTGGCTTCATCAGTAAAATCACACACACCACCCCCTGGTTTGCCAAAATGGGAAAATCCGATGCAATTCATCACGATAATCCTTTTATCCACATCCTGCTTGACGTGAATATGATGCTCAATGTTTGTTCACAGCCACAAGGAGCGCCAAAGGTGGAAAAGATTTTCTTCACAACTGCCATACCAGTGGGAGGAACTGCAGGTAAGATCATTTATAGTGAATTTATTCCTCTTCATGTTGTGGATATTGACCTTTTCCCTGGTAAATTCAACTAGCTCTGACTGGGGGATCCCGAGGCATTCCCAGGCCAATGTGGAGATATAATCTCTACCTGTTCCTCGGTCTGTCCCGGGATCTCCTCCCACCTCATCATTTGAGTTAGCATGTAGCTCTCAAAACTTCTCAACTTTTGGTTTTGAACTCGGCAAATGTTATTTTCTCATCACCCACCCTGGGTTATATCTTTGGAGAAGCCCTGATGGAATACACTTTTAATCTACAACCGTTGTAGAACTGAAGTAAACCTTTGTCATCTAAAACTGTATCAATTCAGCATAAGCTTATTTGTTCTTGTTTGCATCGTTGTCTTAAGTAATTTATTTTATTTGTCACACACATGCACAGAGCACCGCACACAAGGTGAAATGTTTCCTCTGCATTTAACCCATCGTGTATCCCCCCCCAGATACACACAGGGACACATGCACAAGCATAGTATTTGTATTTTTCCCTCTGGTTGTCTTTGCACTTTTCGCATCTTGACCACCTGAATTTCCCTTCGGGGATAATAAAGTTTACCTTGACCTTGACAAGCTGGAGGGTCCGGAGCATAGGGCAGCCATATAGAGCGTCCGGGGGGCAATTTTAAGGTTTAAGTGCCTTGCTCAAGGGCAGGATCTGGTACCCGATACCGACTCAGCATTTCAGTTGCCAGATCACGTCTTGCCAGACATTTTTTCTCCTATCTGGCTCAGGATTCAATCTTGCAACCTTCCGGTTGCAAACCCGCAAACAGACATTAATTAATGTGCAGCTGCATCAATATAGAGCTATGTCAGAAACATGTGATTTCATACACAGCTATTTTGCCAATTTAAAGTTTCATACATAGTCATGTATAAAGACCTCACTGGATCTCTTATTTTCTTATTGTGAAATAGCCAACAATACGCCATTGCTTTAATTTATTATTTTTAAAGTTCTAAAAGTTTGTGTTTTGACTGAGGTTTCAGATAAAGCACAATAATGGCATTTAACAGTGTGTCCCCTGTTTTTAGGAAAAGTATCGAGTATCGAAATTCATTACCCTGGTATCGGTATCATAATTAAAATCTTGGTATTGCGATGACACTAGTGTGAATAGTTGGCCAGTTGGGAAAGGAATGACAAAGGATAGTCATTGTGTTGAGCTGTGTGCTTTTTTCTGTGTTCCAGGCAGCGCCGTCCAGCAGCTCGGCCTCAGCCTGCCGGTCATCATCATCAAACAGGAGGAGTCCTGCCAGTGTCACTGTGCCTGCAGGGATGCTCCTAAAGACAATGGCTCAAAGAGCAGTACCTCCACAATTTCAGTCATAGCACAGCAGCAACCTCCAGACCCCCCTCCTCCCCCACTCTCACAGCCCCCAGAGCCTCCACGCCATCCAGCCACCTCGCCTCGCTCATGCACCCTCCCCGAGTCTTCCTCCAAGGTGGGTGAGGACGGACACGGGATCCCCTCTTCCTCTTCGTCTCAGACTTTCCCTACGGTAGTAAGCAGCGCAGCTACCATCCCAACTCCATCTGATGGATTAGCCAATATGGATGTCTCAGACTTCCTCTCCTTACAGAGCCCTGAGACAGCCGCCAACATGGAGGCGCTGCTGCTCGTCGCTGAGGACTTCAACATGGCTGGCGATTGCAACAGCAATCCGTAAAGGAGCTTCCTGCTGAGCTGCCGGCTTCGCACCATGTGCTTGTCTGTTGCACCCACTCTTCCACGTGCTTTGAGTCATTCTCCTCAGTGAGGGCCTCCTCTGTGCCGTGATGTACTTTGTGCAGACAGCCCTATACCTGCAGTGCATTCTGTTCTGCATGGCATCGTGCAACACACACACTCACATACATATAGTATACACACACACACAAGTGCTCTGAAATACATTGTTCATTGAGTGTCATTGCAGTAGTTTAGATTTTAGAAGCAGCATTAGTTTGCATATTATTTATAAGGTTTTGCAGGGAAAAGGAAATTGGTCTGTTATTGTGACACCTATAGTAGCCCAAGCATATACATTCTAAATTGGCTGAATGAAGCAAGTCGGTGTTGTACAAGCAATGATACTTCAAAAAAAGATTCAATTTTCTTGGCTTGATGGTCATATACGTGAGCAGGAGTAGGTGTCTCTATGTCCTTGTACTGTACTCAAAAGGTCCTAACAAATACTTAAGCTGGTATGCAACTGACCAGAATGCACTGTATGTTAGAGGAATTTGGTATAGTTCATCGAGTATCGTTCCCAGCTGAATTGAGGTGGTGTTCGCGGCCCATTCCCTTTCAACGCCATGTGACTTCCTCAGTATTTGTTTCTATGAAGACTAGCGTAGTCCAGACAATGTGATTTCTTAGTAGTTTTGCCAATTTCTTTAATTGAAACATTTATTTACTAATAGAGAAAATAATCTGCTCCTCCTTTTTAAATGAAATTAAGTCTACATCAATAAGTTGCCTATAACTTAAACTAATATTTAATTTGTTCATGTTAATTTATTTATATGCTTGATCCTTTCTTAAAGATAGCTGGAAAATCATTGTAATTAATTTATTCCAATTACTTTTGCCATATTCATTTTTGTTTCAGCTGTTTTTATTATGTTACTGATTTTCTTTCTTCCCAAGAACCTAATGGGTATTGCTAAAAGCAAGTTTCAGAAAAGGCACCTACTGTACACACTGCACACAGTATAGAAAATAATCATCTGGGATGTACTTATTTGCTCAAATTGACAAACCATAAGGAACTGCCATCAACATCCCATGTTTTATTGGATTGTGACCCACTCAGGGATGCATTAAGTCATAACTTATCTGGTTCTCCTTCTTTACTCGTAACACATGCATTTCGTTCCCAGATGCCACATACTAGCAGCAGCCCTATTATATATTTTCCCCTCTGCATTCTTCCCTGCTTATTGCACACGTCCTTGTTCAGTGAGTAATCTGACAGCTCGTTATCCGAGGTGCAGCACCACTACAGGCTTTGTAAACGACTGCTGTAAAGTGTTGGGAGGTGTCCTGGCGACAGTGTAAATACAGTACATTTAGAAATGTAACAACATTTGGAAAAATGTGTAGATTGTTCTAGAATTTGTATTTTTGTATATAATTTTGAATTACCTTAGTGTCAGAGGTTTAATCTAATATATACCCTCGTTCCTTGCATTCTTCCCCAAGCAGGCAGTCACATCTCATGCAGAAGAACTGATTTGTTTTTATTTAGTTGAATAATTCTACAGGCTTTTGGCCTTCTCTACAGTCTACATAGGAATATTAAATATACACAACACTCAGACTCTTGCTCAGAGAATAATATAACTTGTTTAACATGGGACACAATGCAATGATGAATATATAGAGGATGCATTATGCCCTGTGTGTGTAAAGCTACTTGGCCTTACAACATGACTTGCTGTTTGAGCCTACTTGCCTTGACAGTCCTCAGACATGCCCCCATGTTCAGCAGTCTTAGCAGCAAATCACAGTAAGGCGAGGACATTGGCAACACACAAGACTGGGTTTTACCTAGAGCTATACCGTGTGCCAGCAATCAGATCTAGTCATTTGGAAATGTGTTGATGTGTATGCAGCACTGCTGAAAAATACAATCTACGTTACACAGCCCCAGATGTGATTCTACGTTTTACTATTCCAAGTCCAGTGTGTGTGTAATGGTAAAATTACTTCTCAAGACTCGTTACATTTTTGCAATAATTTGCAGGTCACAAGTGTTTTGAAGGCAATTGTCAGACATGTGAGACATTTAATAGAGCTGTCCCCAACATCTCACTGGCTCTGTTGGAATACAAATTGTTCATAATTTATATCATATCATTCTCCCCAGTTCAGCCACTAGGTGGAATTATTGTCATGCAAGACTCCACTGCCGTTAATATATGCGTCAGTTCCATGCATATACTATTGAGAAATGAACTATGCAATTGTGTGACATTTGAAGTATAAATACAACTGACCCAACAAAAACTATTTTTCAGTCTTCAACAAATTTGCAAAGCGCCTCATACAAACCCAACTGGTTGCTGAAGTCGTCTCTCCAGTGTATTCATATTTAGCATGCTTTGTGATGTTTGAACTCCAGTGCATTGTGTTTGATGGATCACATTTGGACCGAGGCGACGCCATGCTTCAGTGCATCTCTATCGAGCGCTTTCCCACGACTTCATGCAGTTTGGCCTCAGGGTTGGTTTGAAACCAACTGGAGTCGCTTGGCTCGAGCTCTTGGTAAATTAATGATTCTGTTTTAAGAATTACTTTGGTCAAATGTAAGTAGTGTATGTTTTTACGTTATGGGTAAAAAGAAAATTACATTGTCTATTTTACTGAAATCATCTCTTACGTTAAACGTAGATGGGCAATTTGTTAAACCGTCTTAAATGCAAGTCAAACTGCTCAAAATCAACCACTGGTTTGGTGTCGAAATATGAACGCTGCCTATATTGGTTGTACACATCAAGCAGATAAATAATTTTCTAATTGGAGGCCCAGGTTTGTCTTGTCTTTCTGCCAAGTTTACCTGAAATGGCAACATGTTTGGAAGCAGGATGTTTCAGGAGATAGGCCGTGGCCAACTGTATAGTAGCACGACGTACCTTTTGGAAATCTACATTGGGAGATGCAGAATGACATTTTCCACATGGGTAATACAAATAAAGTATATGCTTCCCAAGGAATGTTTTTAACACCCAAAGAGTGAGGAAATGTTATGGATTTGTATTTTTAAAAGATTGTAAAATGTTAAGATAATGCTCATTTTGTATAAAGTCATTGTGTTGTGATAACTGAATTGAGAGCAATATAATACCAATAAAATCTTAACCTCGTCATGGAAGTAATGAGTTATCAATCAAGGGTGACACTACAACCCCCAAAAAAACATTACATTTTTATTTAAGTAAGCTTGTGTTCCACTTCCGGTCACTTCTGCGTTGGTATCGACACATCCTGGAGAGCCTTCCTCTGCGGGACACAGTGGTGGTGGTTAACGCCTTCCCAGTTTGAAAGTTGTGAGAGGAAGCAGAGAGGATGATGAACTCACCACCAGGACACCCTTCAGATCTCTCAGGTCCTTTAACACGCGGTCACACAGGGCTCGCCTCTCCAACATGGAGTCCACCTCGTCCTCCAGTAGCTGTGGCGGGATGAACGACACGCATTGACCACCTGGGTGTGTAGAGACGTTAGTGCGAGGAACTACACCATGGCATGAACTCTACGTGACCTGTGTGACTGATGACGCAGCCTCATCGCTCCGCCGAGCACCTGTGTCTCGTCCTTCACCATCCGGAACTGTTTGATCAAAGTACAGTTAGGAAACACGGACCATGCGACAGGTGAGCGACACATAACTGGGCATGTTCCGTTACCTGCACCAGAGGCCATGCCGGACATTCTGTGGCGCGAGAGGAGCGCTGCGTCCCAGCTGTTTTTATGCAAATAATAATTGCACGTAGCACAGGTGATGATACTTGACCAATCAGGGCAGGCAGGTGGTCTATCAGTGTAGTCGGACAGCTTGGAGGTACGACAGGAGCCTATCACATTTAAACTTTACTATATATATATATTAATCTTTTTATTGAATTTTGCAAAAACATACAGATTCCATCAAAGCATTTAAATAAATAAAAATATGTATATAAAATAAACAATTTTCATTTGTGGAAATGTAAACAATTTAAATATGAATATTACAAAACACCCAAACAGCTAATAAACTAAAAGCTGCAACAACAAAACTATACCCTAACACAGAACAAAAACATTTTTAAACAACAAAAAAAAAACTTTAATTTTTTTTT
>CABFOT010131907.1:2335-12777 GCA_900660305.1 Cetomimus sp. NI1144 | reverse complement strand
GAATGAAGATGGACCGGTAGTAATACTTTCGCCGAGTAGTAATTACGACTTAGTTCAGATACACGTCAGTATTGTCTTATATAGTATTGCTCCACACCATGACCGGGGGACTGGTTTTCTGCCAGTTGAAAATCAGCTGTTTGCATAGATCACACCCTCCACCCGGTAATCCGCTGACCCGTGTTTTACTCCTGGAGTTGTCAACACATTGCAGACAAACATGTGGAGTTGAACCTGTTTATAAAACGGATGTGTTCTCTTCAGTTTGAATGTTCAGTCAAGGCAGAAGTTTATCTTTAGTGTGCACGCTCTGCTCCTCTGTCAGGTATAAAGGTCTGCATGGCCACAACAAGCAGTCCTATAACATTCTCCTTTCATTCAGTGAGCGAGTAGGGATCCACCAATCTCGTCCCATTGGTTATTGATAACCTCTTCAAATGACACTCGCGGACCTGGACAGTGATTGAGCGTGCTTATTTATATATATACTCCTTTATTCAGCCTTCGTGTTGAAAAGTGCAGCAGAATGCTTGGTACATAATACTACTTCTGACTCCAACCGAAGCCCCACCCACAAAAAATACATCATTGTTTACATTCCATGCAGGGGTCTATACGTTTGGGTTTCCCGGGTGTGTCCAGAGGCTTTGCCCACCATCTGACCCAACTCAGCACCAGGTGGTGATCAGTTGACAGCTCTGCCCCTCTCTTCACCCGAGTGTCCAAGACATACGGTCTCAGTTCCGAAGATCGACCTTCAACCTAGGGTGCTCTGGTACCATGTACACTTATGAGCATCCCTATGCTTGAACATGGTGTTCATTATGGACAATCCATGACTACCACAGAAGTCCAAAAAACACTACTCAGGTTCAGATCAAGGATGCTGTTCCTCCCAATCACATCCCTACAAGTATCGCCGTCATTGCCAACGTGTGCGTTGATGTCTCCCAGTAGGACTATGGAGTCCCCTACAGGAGCCCCATACAGGACCCCCTTCAGGGTCTCCATGAAGGTCGGATACTCTGAACTGTCATTTGGTGCATACACACAAATGACAGTCAGAGTCCCCCGTCCTCCGCACCCTAAGGTGCAGGGAGGCGTCCCTACCGTCCACCGGGGTAAACATCAACATAACGGCGCTCAGCCGGGGGCTTGTGAGTATCCCCACACCCGCCCGGCGCCTCACGGCCTGGGCAACTCCGGAGAAGATAAGCATCCAACCCCTCTCCAGGAGTTTGGTTCCAAAGCTGACGCTGTGCGTGGAGGTGAGCCCCACCAGATCCAACTGGTAACGCTCCACCTCCCTAACAAGCTCCGGCTCCTTCCCCCCCAAGAGAGGTGACGTTCCACGTCCCCAAAGCCAGTCTCCTGGGCCGGGCAGGGTCACCTCAATCCTATTATGGTCTTCCATCTGGGTCTTCGAACCAATCTTAGTCAGGCCCGTCACCTGGAACCTCTTTGACACGGGAGACACGACCAGGAGCACTAGGCTCCAGACAACACAGCTTCCAGGATCATAAGGACACGCAAACATCTCCACCATGATACGGTGTAAGTTCAGCTGTTCTTTTCTATATAAATTATTTCAGTTTAGTTTAGTTTAATTGCATATTTTGAACTGCACATTCTAAATATGCGGAAGCTAGAGGAGTAGGCATGACGCCACTGTGGGTGAAAGAAATGAAGAGAAAGATGAGGAGAGACAGGGTGATAGACACAATCTGATTTAAGTGTGACCCGCCTGCTTCAGCCGACTCCTACGATCTCAAAAGTTGCTTGGCAGAGCGTCTCAATTAAGGATGAATGGAGAAGAGGCTGAGAGCTGACGGCGAGGAAAACACCATGACTCGGGTGAAAAACACAAAATGTCCCACAGCTTGAACTTTTCTTATTCCTGGAGGAGGTGGGGTCACCGGTCCAAATCCCTGGACTGGCTGGGAAAATGTGTGTGGAGAAAGACAAGGACAAACACCCTCCCCTCCCTCAACAACTGCTTCTCCTTCAGCAAGGCAATCCCTGACTGAGCTACCCAGCGGGCAAGAGTAGAGGACTGTGGCTATACCGGGGAGATGTGAATGCGTGCAAGAATGTGAAGCAGTGTGATGCTGAAGAAGTGCACGAGTGTGTGCACAAGCAGCTTTCCTTGGATGAATAAGATCACAGACGAAGGTGGAATAGAGAACGGGAGGCTGGATGGGAGCACAAAGGCTGCCGGCTGCATGTCCTTTTCAGCAGGACAAACTAAATTGACTTAATCCTAAATCATTATATTGGGGGTGGGATTAAAGAGTATTTTGAGGTTTCATTGGACGGCTGGGACAAACCAAGAGACAATTACGGCAGAATACAAATACAAATAAAAACCTTTACACTGATTAGAAAGATCTGTTTGAGCTGTGTGGATATCTTTTTTTTGATGCATGTGAAATTGACACGCCTCACCCTAACCCCAGTCTGAAGTCTTTCTTTGGCAATTTAGCCCGAGCTTACTTGGACCCGCCAAGTCCAAACGAGTTCAGGCTGAAAACACGAACTCTAGCAGTTTGCTGATTCAAAGAACAAATCAATGCAATTCACTGCAGCTCTTTTTAGCCAAACAGACCTCTTCTCTGTGACTCACCATTTTCTTAACACAATAACAGTTCTGCTTACTCTACCTTTCACAAAGACAGCTAACCTCAGCTACAGACACTAGTCACTAATCCCCAGGTAGAGCTAGAGGGTCTACTGAAGGTTCTATCGAAGGGTCTACTGAAGGGTCTACTAGAGGGTCTACTGAAGGGTCAACTGAAGGTTCTATCGAAGGGTCTACTAGAGGGTCTACTGAAGGGTCAACTGAAGATTCTATCGAAGGGTCTACTGAAGGGTCTACTAGAGGGTCTACTGAAGGGTCTACTGGAGGGCCTACTGAAGGGTCAACTGAAGGTTCTATCGAAGGGTCTACTGGAGGGTCTACTAGAAGGGTCAACTGAAGGGTCTACTGAAGGGTCAACTGAAGATTCTATCGAAGGGTCTACTGAAGGGTCTACTAGAGGGTCTACTGAAGGGTCTACTGAAGGTTCTACTGAAGGGTCCCCGGGCCGCCCTGCACCCACCTGGTCGTGAGATGGGCGACAGCTCGTTATAACCCCCGAAGGAGGCATTGCGGATAAGTTTGCGTCCGTCCGGGTGCGGCGGTTGAACAGACGTCCCACCGCAAGTGGAGAAGCGGCGACGACTCAGCGGTCCTTCCTCTTTCATCATGGGGGGCAGCAGGAGATCCCTCGTTGGGAGGGAAGGGGGGCAGAGACGGGTATGGAAAACTGAGGGGTCGAAGGGCGAGGCGGGTCGTGAAACTTGCCGATGTGTTGTCCCTCCCACAGCTGGTGAGCCGAGTGCATAAACCAACACACACACAGCAAAGTAGATCAGATAGCAGGCATTGAACCAGAGTGGTGCACTGCCGTCCTCCGTGCTTCCTTCAGTCTACTGCTGCCTCCCTCCCTCTCCCTCTCTCCTCTGTGAGTGTGTAAGTACTTAATGACAAATCAGCCGAGCCACTCCCTCTCCCACTCTCTCTCTCTCTCTCGCTCCCGCCCCCAGACGGGTAAGAGAGCTCAATCTTAGCCAGATAACAGCTCTTATGTTCCACATCTCATCTTCTTTCTCTCTTTTGCTTACATCCCTCGCTGCCTACATCTATGCCTCCTTATTTTACATCTACATGTCCATCCCCTCCCTCTTTTCTCTTGAGCCTATTTCCCTGTCTTCCCCCTACGGTGGCTGCTATGGATATGAAAGTCAACACACACACATACACACAATCATAAAACACACGCTGCGCTGATACTGCCAGTGAGGACAGAATGACGCATGTTAATTAACACCATTACTCAGATTACCTCAGTATGTTGCCGTTTACTTTTTTACTGGAACATCGGGTGCTGGAAGATCGGCATTGTCGTCCTTGTACCTTGTGGTGTTTGATTACGTCTATTTTTTTTGTATCTTTCCTGGTTTTAATTTGACCAATGTGAAGCCAAAGGCAAATTTCCAAATGGTGTCAGTCCCTCAGAAGCAAAGAGCGAGGGCTTTTTTTCTAGATTCAACATTTTGCACCGACATACAACAATCACAAAGGGAGAAATCCATCATAGAGGAGACAGAGAGACCCGTTTCTCCACCAACAGGAGACTCAAAAGACCAGAATGCAATGCAGCCACAATACAGATTTCACTTAAGGGTAGAATTAAAGAGACCTCAAGCATCAGATGGGTTTCATGAGACAGGTCGTCCTCATGAAACCCATCTGACGCTTACTGTAGCATGATACATTTAGGAAGAATATACTGTATTGAGTATAAACAATGGTTTGATATTGTTGTTTTTGTACTGGACACCAGCCATCACTTTGCTACAGGAACAAGAACCACGATGAAAACAAGTGCAGGACTTTTGCCTGGTGTCCTTCATCCATTTCCTAAAATGGCCCGTGATGTGTCTTTTTATTTGCTATTGCTCTGAGAGATAGTTAAGGTCATCAAGACAGTGAAAATCAATTGCCTCTATCCACCTAACGTGACTAAATTGTGTGCTTTGAAAAATAGTCTCAGAAGGCACCAATGCTTCTCTCTGTGGAAATGAATAGGCCTGGCATTGGCCCGTATCTTTGAAACCCAACCTCCACGGCACCGCTCGGTGCGGATCATCTTCGTCTCCCTTTCGGCTGGCATGCCCTACCTACGCTTTCTCTCTGGTTCACCACTCCCTCCAATATTTACATTTAAGCTGTTTTGCAAGCATCTTGCCAAGCCTTGCTGACAGATGTCCATGGAGACATTTCATCCAAGGCTGCTCGAGTCGAGGTGTTGCATGGCAACATGGCTAGATTCCCTGAACCGCCTGATAAATGTGTAGCTCAGGCCGCCAGACATTTTTGTTGTTTAATTAACACAGGTAATTAGGATGTGCTGTATGTATAATTCAGATCCCAGACCTTAGTAACCTGCTTGCATGTGACTGGCACTATAGAGTATTGAAGTATAGACATGTTCTCTGCTTTTGGATTCATTTTCGAGTCATTTCTAGTAAATATCTGTGATAAAACGATCTCTGTCATTTAAACATTTGTCACAATATTAATTCTATATATAATATATATACAATATTAAACAACATTAATTCTCAATAAAATGGCATCCATTTTCCTCCACCTACTCAAATGCAACAGGAACAGCCAATCACTCAGCAGACATAGGCTTAAGGACCACGTGTGTTGAGCTGAGAAGATGTGAAAATGAGCCGGTCTGAGCGGAAAGCGACCGTGAAGGTGAGGCCTCCAAAGATGCAGAAATTGTGGCAAGGAAACGTCACACAACTTCGGTATAATGGAAATGGTTCGGCTATTTCAAGTCTGTTAAAGTACAGACCAGTATTCAGTGCAAAATATGTCACCGACCAGTGTTAAGCAGATCGA
This sequence comes from Cetomimus sp. NI1144, assembly GCA_900660305.1. NCBI lineage: Eukaryota > Metazoa > Chordata > Actinopteri > Beryciformes > Cetomimidae > Cetomimus > Cetomimus sp. NI1144. The sequence goes on along the minus strand of CABFOT010131907.1, from coordinate 7,319 downwards.
GAAACACCACTAACGGAATAAGCCGATGGTGAAATATGGCAGTAGTAGTACTAACAAACGACCGCGCTCTACCACGCTTCAGCCCACAGGCATCCATCTTGATCAGAAAAGCATGTGACTAGACTCAAATAACTAGACCAATGATTTTAGCACCACTCTCCTGGACCCGGGGACGGGATCGGTGGATGCAAGACATGAAATACATATATCGTGATAATTATCGATCTTTTAGCAATATCGCCCAGCCTTAATTTCCAGTGAAGTTAGAACTGACTCTTTTGTCAAAGCAGTGCTGACTCTGAGAGACCAAGATACAACGCATTACATGTACATTCATGTAAGGAAAAGGTGTGTGTTCAGGCCAATTAGGAACCCCAACAATGTGTGTTTGTAGACACACACACTGAACGTCCAAACATAGGGTGCCTTCCAATCGGTAGTCAGCTGCCGGTTGCCTCCCCGTCTCAGCAGTCAGCATGCCTCTCGAGGTGCCTGTAAAGGCATCTGCTTTGGAACGGGATTCTGAGACAGCATATGCGCCATCCCGTCATTTGCTCTTACGCAACCATACATTTATTTATTTTTTAAATAAAAAGCTGGACTGACGCCGCCTCCCGACATTTGTAACAAACCTTTTTAAATAGGCGTTGCACGTTTAAACAGAATGAATATTCAGTGACACAATAGCTTATTTTACACGTAAAAACAGATTCCCCCAATTAAAACTTACATTTATAGAGGAATTTGGCTGTTAAGGACCTATTTTCATCGTGGCTGCAGTTGACGCAATGCATTTTGGGATATCCTACCCGGTGAAGGATACGTCTGTGCTGCCTTCACAATCGGCCAAATTAAGAAGTTTTTAATAACAAATATCGGTTCGATCAGCCTTGACTTGATGCCCCCGAATGCTGACTGCAAAGGCAGCATTCTACCCGATTGGAAGGCAGCCACTGTGTTCGTGCACTCTCTCAAAAGCAATGGTGGCTTCACTTCAAGCTCAACATAATGTAATTCAGTGTTGCATCGCTCCAACACTCAATGACTGGGCATAAAACGTTGTTTTTAAAGAATGCAGAAAATTAGAGGAGTACATTAAGTCTTAGGCTAGCTCTCCATACAGAACATTGCCGGTTTGTTTTGCCCCCTTAGCTTAAAACAAAGTGGGCTGTGACCAGTAGTAAGAACAATATGGGCTAGTTGACCTTCAATGCCAACCTCGACCCACGTTCATTGACTAAACAACTTAATCTAATCCTGGTCAAAGAAAGCATGGCTGTATTCTCCTAAGAGGTCAATCAGTTAGTCAGATATACCATAAACATTGTCTTAGAGCAATGCAGAATGGGGCTTTTGCTTTCTTGCTAACATACAAGAAGGTTGACATTTTTTACCCAATTAGGGGCTTTCAAGTAAAACATTTCAATCATTCCGTCAAGCAATAGCAACATGCTCAAGTTTGAGCCATCCGTCTCTGAAAACATTCCTCTCAGGAATACCTACAGTGCCGTTGGTTAGGTGTACAAATGCAAGTATCGTTTGAATCCCAAGCTCTCTGGCCCGATTGGTTGGATGGAGTTACTCGCACGCCGTTGTCTATCTGCTCAGATAGTTGTGTCTCAGGTGTGTCAGGTTAGCCGGTATCAAATACGAGGAGTGTGGGTGCCAAATAGGCAAGAACGGGACCCGTTCAAAACCCAGTGTGGAACTAGGGTTGACTTCTGGACCAGGAATCCGTTACCCGACTCAGGTGTTCCTCAAATTGGTGATGCTTTTCCTAAGGATAGGTTCTACGTCTTTATTTAGATACAAAGCTCACAGAGATGATGCTATATTGTCTTAGATAATATTCATAAAATCCATATTAATGTTCCTGCAAACATTAAAGCACAAGGGTGTCCGTTTCACATGACAGGGACGTGAGAGGACTGAAGAGGACGCCTCTTTGATAACTGACGAGCTGCGGTTCATCTAAAATCATGTCCGAGTGAGCGGTACCTGCACCGCAGACAGCAGGTCGCATGCAGACAAACATCTCTAGTCTTACATGAAGGCTACAAGGAGACCGTGTAAGCCTGGGATTAGCTGTGGAAACCAAGAGGCTTTCTGCATGCGGGCCGACAGCCCTCCTCTGCACTACACCGCCCCTCTTAGCACCGTGGAACAGTCTTAGCACTTTGCTGAATTCAGGCTATTACTTCTCTCCACATTACTAACCTTTGGCACGTAAAAAGAGCTGTTTTACATTGGTGTGAACTTCATTCTGTCCTCACGAGAGCCCTCACAAACGCACGCACACACACACACGCACACACACGAACACATGCAGACATACACAGCTAAGCACAATAAAGTAAGCCAGGAAACAGCGCAGATCGGAATTCATCAGGAAGAGCAGACTTCACATGGACGGCTGCAACTAGGACAACAGTGCGAGGTTTTGCAAAACAGCCCCTACAATTGCGCTTGCTTGTCACTCACTCCATACTGTACCTTACCCTCTGCGTTCTGTAAGATAGAAGTCCACGGTCAAGTGCTAACAGCGGCACTAATTGCCAGTAAAATCTCTAAAGAGTTACATCCAGGCTGTCAGTCCAGACTAGCCTACGGACGTCCGAGAGGAGCTCAGGCCTATCCCCATGTCCTCCATGATGTCGCCCTGTCCTCCGTCACATCTACCAACTCTTCCTCATCTCAGGCGTGCATCGACGCCGTCAAGCCTCGTCCCTCTTGGCCCTCAGGGCTCAGGCCTCCCGATGCTCAGCTATTGGATGAAAGCGTAGGCAGGAGAAGGAGTCGCTGGATTGGCACTGGCTGAGGGTGCGGATAAAGACCAGCCCACTCTGTGTTAACCCTGGTTGACGGGGCATAATCCCCGAGGCTGAGCTTAAACCCCGCACCGACCCCACCTGCTCTCTCTCTCTCTCTCTCCAATCTCCCTTCCATTTCCTTGTTGTCCATCTTTCCCCCTCACTCTTGCTCTTCTCTCCTCATTACCTTGATCTCCACCTCTATCCATGTATCCCTCTCATCACTATATGGAAAGTGCAGTGCAGCAACACCATAGCAATGCCTGTGATTGTTTATTACGTTCCAAGTCATTCGGATGTAGCGGCACTGGCTGCTGGGAGAAATCATATTTCATGTTTTACATCTGGGACATTTGGGAAAATAATGTCTGTTCTTTACAGAGCGGTGTCAAGTTACTAAAAGGAACTAGAATAAAGTAACTATCAATGAATCATTCATCACATCTTAGCTGCAAACTTTCACACAACTCCCACAATCCTCTTCTGCTATTCAGAAATAACGACGTCATTGCAGCAATCATCCCCCGTGGGACTGTTCTAAATCTGTACTTGTCTTTTTCTTTTTTTTCTTTTAATGACACGGCCTCAACCTAATATAAAAAAATACAAATAAACAAGGCAGACACCATAATCACTGACGCAGAACCCAGGGCTACTCAAGCAAAGCAGGTTACCATGGTTACGTGGCTTAGGGCCGCAGGGAGCCGTGGGCGGGAGAAACCCTCCGAGCGCTCTCATCGACTCTTGTCCAGATAGACACAGAGTTATGGAGAGGGGGTGAAGTGTTGTGGGGGAGACAGGAATAGCCACTTCTCTATGGGGAACTGATTGGGGGAAATAATCATGCGTTGCTCTCTCTGTTCAGTCCTCAGAAGTCAGTCACTGGTGCTTGTGACCGGATGGCTGAGAGACAAGATGACGTGGGATTTATATGTTACAATACACTGATTTGGCTCTGAGGCACATCAACATCATGTCTTCAGGACAGATGCAGGGTTGAAGGAGCACTCGCTTTCTATTGTTGATACTTTATAATCGTTATAATTTGCACTGGGGATTTGTTGAGCATGTGTGAGTGACAAGACAAAACTTTATTGACCCCTATGGGGGGAAATTGTGTATGTGAAAGACAGGGACAGACTAACAGTGTAACATGTATGTTGTGTAGAGGTCAAGAAAGCGAGGTACACAGCCCTTTCTCTGTTGTGCTTCCTCCCTCTGGTGGTTTACAGCAGGCTCACAGGCCCCTCAAAGTCCAAACCAAACCGCTTTGCCGCCTCAATCGCTCATTCCTGCACTGCAGCATCCATCACTGATTCCTCTACTGTGTGTTCATCATAACAATTCATATGGTATACGAGTCAGGAAGCGGTCCTCGTGTCAACACCGGTGGTGTTTTCTCCCCACCATTAAAACGGTTATTTTGAGGGGAATATACCCCCCCAAAAAATAAAAAACATACTGAATGGCAATATTATTGAGTGAATAAAATATTAGTCATAATAAGTAATTGTGAAAGGTTGAGGGAAAGAAGGTGGGGGCGTGACAAGGAGCAGGTACATAATCACCTGAATGGCCACACCTGGAGGGGGTGGGTGGCTGTCAGCGGCTTAAAAGAGCTGCGGAGACAGCAGAGAGGGAGGTGGTTAGTCCAAAGACGTACGTGGCGGAGCGGGGCGTGATCAGCCCCGAGGAGCAACGAGAGAACAACCACCGGAGCCCGGCGGGGCCGCGGCTGGAACAGTGAGACGGTAGAGTATTGGCCGGGGCGACAGCGTGGGACGAGAAGAAGGGAACGGTGATGAGTTGATGTGTGTGGATGCACGAAGAGAGGCAGAGCGTGATCGCACGCCGGGAGCAAGCACAGCCACACCGCAGCACCGCAGCACACCTGAACTGTGTTAAAGAAGGAATAAAGTATGTTTGACTGTCCCTATGGCCAATGTCTGTCTGTCCGCGGGCCAGAACCTGCTACAGTTTCTAATAATGAACCCCAGGCAGAACACTGAAAGCCGAACGTGTCCGTCCTCTCTCCGCGCTGGCCTCACACCGCCTGGGCCACGACTCAAGAGGCTGCATCACTATAGTCGGTCTCCTCGCTCTCCTTCCCAATAGAGACAATTAGCCACCCTGTGACTGATCGAAGGTAATGAGAGCTGGTGAAGAACATCTCG
>CABFOT010131903.1:0-10665 GCA_900660305.1 Cetomimus sp. NI1144 | reverse complement strand
GCGCGCGCCCACACACGCGCGCGCCCACACACGCGCGCGCCCACAGAAGGCCCGGTGATGACAGTCACGCTTCGCCACTGAAGAGCTCTGACCTGAGACGATTTAGCCTCTAAATCTATTTGTTGCAGACCTACTTTCAAATATACCCAAGTGCTTCAAAGCATTAAATGCCATGCATGGTAGCTGCTTGGCTGACTATGAACCCTGCCTTGAGAGAATACACGTGTTCCATCATGACATTTTCTTGTATGGATAAATTTTTTAGGTCAAAACATTTGTATAACAAGAAGTCTTTCCCTTTCAACTCCTCTGCTGCGGAATAAGTCATTCTTCCTTTTTTTACAACATTATAATTTTTTTTTCTTCAATAATACAGACAAAGACACATGCCCAAACAGACACAGAAAACTAAAGTAATAGTAATAATAAAAAATCAATCCTTTCACATGTTCAATGAATGGAGACCAAACTTTAGTGAATTTATTGTAAGTCCCGTTCAATGTATGCCTCATTTTCTCAAACTGGAGCAAGGACAACACCTCCTGTATCCATCTCCTAAAAGGAGGTTTGTTGGATTTCCATTCCATGAGAATTATTCTGCGTGCTATAAGACTACCAAATGCTATTGCTTTCCTTTGTGCATTCGTGGTGTGAATTTCCACTGGTGTAACTCCAAGAATAAGTCATTCTTAAAGGAAATGAGTGAGCAACTACATTAATTTATAGCAATTAATAACACGTTAGTGCATGATCCTAGTATACTGTGGGAAAGGGCTTACGGTAAAAAGGTTTATCAGGAACAAAATAATTGGGGTTGCCTCTAATCTAAAAATAGTTGCAATTCTGTTAATAGTTTCAGCCAATTTGCAAATTTTTATTTATTATTTGACCGATCAGTCCTAAATCACATATAATGGGGGGCATAGGTAAAGTCTGTGGGGAACCTCTGAGCGTAAGAGGAAAAGGTAGAGGAAGAGGTGTGTGCATGAGATGTGGGAGAGGGGGACAGGGATATCACCAAAGGGCTGCAAGAGTACCCATCACATCAGAGCCACTTCTCTGGATCATGTTGTAAACCACAGGCTAACCATGGCTGAAGCTGGAAGTTGAGTTCAGCCAAATCGTTCTAGATCAACGTGTCCTCCATCATGCAAATCTTTTAGAAGGAAAATGGTAAGTAACCTCACAAATCCCATTCACTGTACATGCACTCTCTCTACTACTGCATACTCTATTTTGCAAGCCCTGTAATTGCCATTGAGAGAAGACCATACAGTGTTGGCAGAGGATGGGTGTTCACAGATGCACAGGACTGTCACGATTATCACTTTATTCTCTTTAGTTATATTCTGTGTTGGTTGTTACGATTATTACTTTATTCTTTATAGTTATATTCTCGGTTGGTAGTGTTCTCACTGTCTTGTCCTTTCAAACTCTGCCACTGCCCCCATGTCACTCCCCACTGCTCTGCTCAACTGGCCGGCTCCACCCACTCACTCACCTGTTCCACATCCACTTAAGTAACATCTTAATATTTATACATATTTTCCTCCAGCTCTTTGCCAGATTGTTTAATGTTTCGACTGTTTAATCTTTCCAGAGTCACCTTATCTGACCTGTCCTGCTTGACCTAGTTTTTGACCTGCCTGTTTTGCCTGACTGACCTGTGGATTTTCGATTTCTCTGTTTTTGCCTGCCCCTTGTCTGCATTGTTTGCTTCGCTGACTGCCTGCCTGGTAATGACCCCATGCCTGTATTAAACGACCATTCTACATCTGAACTCTGTTGTCGTGCTTCTGGGATCGGACCTGCCTGTTTGTGAGGTTGTGATAAGGACACAGCAATTGTGACCATGGTGCTTGAAAACAATGTTAGGCCTTAGGAAAACTAGTGCGAAGAGCGTTCAAAACAATCAAATATTTGCCAATATACAAAGCGTCAGTTTGGCACCAATTGACAAAGTGGTGAAAAGAAATTACCTTAGGATGAAAGAAGTCTACAGGGGAGCATTGAGAGGAACAGTGGCAGTGTAAAGGAGATGCGGTGTCAGTACAGGTGCAGCTCAATAAATTAGATATATATTTTTAAAGTTCATCTATATCTCAAATTCTATTAAAAAAGTGAAACCCTCATATATTATAGATTCATTACACACAAAGTGAAATATTTCAAGCCTTTATTTGTTTTAATTTGGATGATTATGGCGTACAGTTTATGAATACCCCAAATTAAGTATTTGAGAAAATGTTAGTATAGTGTGGGGCAGCTGACAGGGAGGGATGAGGGCATGTGTTAGAAGGGGATGTGTTAGGAAGGGATGTGTAGAAGAGGGGAGATACATACCAAGATGGGTGTTAGAGAAGAGGGAGAGAGATAGCAGGCAGTTTGCAGGAGCCTATCTCAACACAGGTGAGCAGGGTTAGGTTAATTAGGATAGGTAGGGGAAGAGGGAGGAGTTAGTGATAAGTGGGAGGGGTATAAAGGTAGTAGGGACATGTTTGTGCGGGGTAGCGAGTAGGTAAGAGAGTCGTTGTCTTCAAGAGTATGGTGAGAAGAGTGTTACTGAGTGAGAGAGTGTGTGTGATGTATAGGAGAATCTGTGGATTACTGCCTGATACCCGACCATCCCTTCAGTTTGAGAACCTTCTGGAAACCGACCTTGGAACGTAAGCCGACTATTCTTTATTGCCTAATCCTGAACTGTCTGAGTGTGATCAGCCGTGTGTGCCGTCTCCCAGCTGGGAGTCACGGATTGATCAGCGCGACACCAGGAAATAGGATTAAAGAGAACTCTGTACCTTGTGACGCACCAATAAACTCTGTGTTTAAACTCAAGAATCTGTGTGGAAAATCTGCATTCATATACTTTTGATCAGTAGCAAGGGATGCCAACTCCTCATTTGCTACATATGGTGGAGGAAGCGGGCTACGTTTTCGGAGAGAAACCAAAAGTGTTGAATCAGGTTTTACCGCAGAGATGAACAGCAAGTTTAAAGAGCTTGTGGCGCACTTGGTTAATCAGAACCAGGAACAACAGGTGCGTCACCAACAGCTAATGGCGGAACAGCAGCAGCAAACGCAGATAATGAGAGCGGAGCTGCAAGGGCTGATCCTGGCTCAGCAAGACCAGGACGCCACGAGACGGGCCAGACGGGCGGAACCAGCACGGTTTCTAGTAAAACAGACCAGACCAAGTACAGACCAGTACCAGACCCACAGAGGTGCTACCACTGCAAAGAGGAAGGCCATATGACGTGGGGATGTCCCCACCACCGTGACGCCCCCATGCTCACGGCAGATGCCACCGAGTCCTTCATTACATTACATTACATTACGGCATTTAGCAGAAGCTTTTATCCAAAGCGACTTACATACAAGCATATATATTCATATACACTCATCATATACATACAATTACTATCTGTACTAACTACACAAATGCATGTTTTTTGCGTTCATGGGACGCCCGTGTGGACTAATCGAACCCGCGGACAACCCGAAGATAGGTAGACCACCTATGACGCCGGTCCGTGCTAATGGCCAGGACACGTCGGCACTGTTGGACTCGGGGAGTGCGGTCACCCTCGTCCGGAAAGAGTATGCCCGGAGGCCGTACCTACCCCAAAACATGGGAGTCGCATGTATCCACGGTGACACCAGAGACTATCCCACCACCACACTAAAACTCCAGATGCCAAGGTATAGTCTACCAGAGCCGTAGGAGTGGTGGAGGGTTTACCCGTGCCGGTGCTCATCAGTAGGGGCATGCTTATGTTCCCTGAGCTCTGGCATTCCACTTCTGAAGAAACAGAGAAGGGAAGACCACGCCACAGGGCCAAGAAGGAGAAAAGACCCCTCTGTGGATACCACGGGGTGGATCCCCAGGCATTTACCAAGCCTCTGGAGGATGGAGTCGCCAATGTGCTAGCATGGATGGAGAGCAACACTACCCCACCAGAGGGGGAGGATTTGGACTGGGGCGAACTATTCCCCATGGAAGCAGATCAGACCTCGATCCTGCCTGGGCCACTCGCTGGGAGGTTCAGGACCGCTCAGCTGGAAGACATCAACCTCTCCAGGGCGCTACAACAAGTCACCATTATTGAAGGCCAGGCGGTGGACGGGGTAAGTCATATTACTTACCCTCATTTTGCTATAAAGACAAAAGGTACTCTATCAAGTAGTGATGAACCGAGGGAAGAGGCAAGACCTCTTGCTGGTGCCCCGCCCCTTTGTGACTTGTGTGTTGCAGTTGGCCCACACGCACCTGCTGGGGGCCCACCTGGGGGTAGAGAAGACCCTGGACCGAATACGGGACAGGTTCTACTGGCCCGGGGTGAAGAAGGCGGTCGAGGACTACTGCCGGAGCTGTCCAGACTGTCAGCAGGTGGCGTGTCGGCCACAGGTACGAAGTCCCCTTATTCCCCTACCCATTATTGCTGTCCTGTTCTCCAGGATTGGAATGGACCTGGTGGGGCCCCTACCAAAAAGCAATAGAGGACACCAGTATATACTGGTCATCCTGGACTACGCCACGCGATACCTGTTGGCGATACTCCTGCGCACCATGGCTACTTATGTTCTCTATTCGAGAAGTGCCCCAGGCGTCGGTTTCTCCCCCTTCGAGTTACTGTACGGGAGGAGACCTTAAGCACTACTTGACCTCGCTACCTCATCGTACCCTAGTGGAGCATGTGGAGGAGATTCAAGACCGAATGGTCAAGATATGGCCAGTAGTCAGAAAGCATATGACGGAGGCCCAGGTAGCCCAGGCTAAAGTCTACAATCGGGGAGCCCAGCCCCACACCTTTCAAACAGGAGATAAAGTCCTGATACTGGTTCCGACATCAGAATGCAAGTTCTTGGCCATGTGAAATGGACCCTACGAGAGCCTGGAGAGAGTGGGAGAAGTCAACTATTGTGTCCGACAGCCGGGCAGGAGACAACCCACCAAGGTATATCACATAAACCTGTTGAAAAAAAATGGGTGGCCCGGGAGGCTATGCTATGTCTCTCCTCTCTCCAGGTAAAACGACATTCCACCATCGAGGTTCCCATGGGGGAACACCTAACCCAGAATCAGAAACAGGAACTACGGGAGCTGGTCAGAAGACATCCCGATGTGTTTTCCACAGAGCCCGGCTACACGAACGTCATTCATCATGACATCATCACCCCGCCGGGGAAGAAGGTAACCTTGCAGCTGTATTGTATCCCGGCCGCCAGAAGAGAAATCATAAGAGAAGAAGTCAGAAAGATGTTAGCAGCAGGAATAAAAGAGGAGTCAACAAGTGCCTGGTGTAGTCCGGTAATAGTCCCCAAGCCAGACAACACTCCCCGTTTCTGCAATGATTTCCGGAAGTTAAATGAAATTTCTGATTTTGATGCATATCCTATGCCCAGGATTGATGAGCTTATTGAACGGCTGGGAGATGCCATATACATAACTACATTGGACTTAACCAAAGGATATTGGCAGGTGCCTCTGAGTCGGGAGGCCAGGGAAAAGACAGCCTTCCCACACCTGATGGATTATTTCAGTGTCGGATGCTGCCGTTCGGGTTGCACGGGGCACCTGCCACATTTCAGAAACTAATGGACAGAGTCCTTAGACCGCATCAAAAGTATGCCACAGCCTATCTAGATGACATTGTTATCTACGTTCAAGAGTGGGACATCCATCTGCAACAAGTGACCACGGTTCTAGAGGCACTGCGGGAGGCGGGGCTTACTGCTAACCCAGCAAAGTGATGCCTCCGAGATGCAGACTACCTGGGGTATACCATAGGGAGAGGATGTATCTGACCCCAGGTAGGAAAGACGGAGGCCATTAGGACATGGCCCCGCCCCCGCCCCCTCACCAAGAAACAGGTATGCACCTTCATAGGGCTAGCTAGCTACTATAGAAGGTTTGTACCTCACTTTTCTTCTCTGGCTGCCCCTTTAACAGATCTTACCAGAAGTCAGCTGCCGGACCGGGTCCTGTGGCCCAAGGAGACCGAGAGGGCATTTTTAGGGCTGAAGGAGGTCATTTGCTCGAAACCAGTGTTGGTGACCCCGGACTTCAACAGACCACTGGTGGTGCATAAGAATGCATCTGAGACGGGGTGGGTGCCGTCTTATCACAGACTACTGAGGGTGAGGAACACCCCGTGATGTACATAAGCCGTAAGTTACTCCCCCGGGAGCAGAAATATAGCACAGTTGAGAAGGAATGTTTGGCTATCAAATGGGCTCTGGGGGAGTTGAAATATTACTTATGGGGACGGCGCTTCACCCTTGTTACGGATCATGCAACCCTGGTTTGGATGTTCCGTAATAGGGAGAATAATGCACGGGTCACCCGCTGGTTTCTGTCCCTTCTCTGTGGTCCACAGGTCTGGGGCTGCGCATGGTAATGCAGACACACTCTCCAGGAGGGACGCACTAGGGGCATGGTTTGCCCCGCCCACTAGGTCGGAGCTATGGGCAGCCGACAGGGAGTTAGGAGGATATGTAGAGGAGGGGAGATATGGCTAGACAGGAGGGAAAAAGAGGGCATTCAGCCTGTAGGAGCCTGTCCAGCCACAGGTGAGCAGGGTTAGGTTAATTAGGATGGGTAAGGGGAAGAGGGAGGAGTTAGTAGTAAGCGGGAGGGGTATAAAGGGAGTAGGGAAATGTTAGTGCAGGGTGGAGAGTAGGTACGACTCGATGTGTCCGAGTGTAATGGTGAGAAGAGTGTTACTGAGAGAGAAAGTGGGATGTATAGGGGGATCTGTGGATTACTGCCTGTTACCCGACCAAACCTTCAGACCTTGGAACGTAAGCCGACTATTCTTTATTGCCTAAACCTGAACTGTCTGAGTGTCTTCAGTCTTGTGTGCCGTCTCCCGGCTGGGAGTCACAAGCTGCCCAGCGCTAAACCAGGAAATAGGAGTAAAGATATCTCTGTACCATGTGACGCACCAATAAACTGTATTTAAACGTACTCATCGGTGTGAAGACTCTGTATTTGCGAGTAACGAGGTATACAACCCCCTCATTCGCTACTATATATATAAATGATAAGGTTAGAAACTTACTGATAAGGCTATGTAGTTAAACTATAAAATGCAGCAGTCGGCTACTATATTTGTATGTAGTGTGGTATATGATGTAGTTAATATATGATGTAGCATGTAAATGTAGTATAATAATAATACATTTTATTTGTAGAGCACTTTTCATTTGATACCAAATCTCAAAGTGCTGAAATACACAGATTAAAAGAATAGGCAGTTAAAACCAAGGTATAAAATGAATAAAAAACACACACAAAAAGGATAAAACACATAAAGGTATGTATAAGGCAAATTAAAAGCTAAGAACTAAGAAGCTTTGGTAAAGAGGTAGGTTTTTAGTCCTCTTTTAAAAGCAGCAGTGGTCTGAGGTGCTCTCAGGTAGTCCGGGAGGGCATTCCACAGGCGGGAAAATAAATGTAGTAATAAATGTAGTAATAAATGTAGTAATCCCTGTAAATGTAGTATGTATATGATGTAGTTAGCATATGATGTAGTTAGTATATGATGTAGCTAGTATATTATGAAGTATGTTTATGATGTTGTTACTTGTCAGTATATGATGTAGTTAGTATATGATGTTGTTAATAAATGGAGTTAGTATATGATGTATACTATACTGCTGTTCATTAATCATCACCTCTTTTCTTATTCTAGTGTCCACTACTCTTTTCCATAGCTTCATACCTCTACCTCTGTAGTTACTACAGCTCTGCACATCACCCTTATTCTTGAAGATTGGTTCCAGTATGCTTATTCTCCACTCCTCAGGCATCCTCTCACTTTCCAAGATTGTGTTACACAATCTAGTTAAGAACTCCTGCCATATCTCCTAAACACCTCCATACATCCACAGGTATGTCATCCAGACAAACTGCCTTTCCACTCTTCATCCTCTTCATAGCTGCTCTCACTTCATCCTTACTAACAAGCCACACCTCCTGATCCACTATCCTCACATCATCCAACTATCTCTCGCTCTCATTTTCCTCATTCATCAGACCCTCAAATGTTCTGAAATAAAACAAATCAGGAAATGAGTATATGCAGTATGTATATGATTTAGTATATGTATGATGCAGTTAATATATGATGTAGTATGGTACATGATGTAGTAATAGTATGTATAAGATGTATATGTGGGCGGCAGGTAGTCCTGAGGTAGAGAAGCGGGTTTGCAACCGGAAGGTTGCCAGATCGAATCCCGAGCCAGAAGGGGAAAAAAAATCTGGCAAAAATATGATCTGGCAACTGAAAGGTTGTTGGAGTCATTATCAGGTACCAGATCCTGCCGTTGTGCCCTTGAGCAAGGCACTTAACCCCTAAAAAATTGCTCCCCAGGCGCTCTATATGGCTGCCCCCTGCTCCGGACCCCCCAGTGTGTGCCTGTGCATGTGTGTGTATCTGGTGGGGATCCGTGATGGGTTAAAAGCAGAGGAATCATTTCACCTCGTGTGCGGTGCTCTGTGCATGTGTGTGACAAATACAATAAAACTTAAACTTAATGTAGTTAGTACATGATATATATTTCACAATGCGTGTGCAGTGCCATGTGCATGCGTGTGATAAACTACTTAACTAATCTATATGTCACTTTGAATCAAAGTGTCTGCTAAATGCCATAATGTTATGTAATACGTTTGGTAATTTGATTTATAATGCCAGAATGAATAGGAGATGAATGTGTGTTATCACATCATAGCTGTGGGCTGCAGCAGAGCTAACACACCACACCGTCAGCCAGAGCCAGGCAGGCAGAGCACAGCTGTGAGGAGGAGAGGGTGGGGGTGCAACTCTGGAAGATTCTACTGGAATCTTATGACTGGACCCCGTTTCATCCCTTTATTGTGGGGGCTGTTTCTCTGAGCTAGGTGGCTGTATACAGCCTGCTGCCCTGTTACACGCAGCCACTCTGTGGTGGGGACTGGTGCTTTCAGGGTGAGTTTACTGACCATCACTTCAGCTCACATGCTTGCTGGTCACACCAAAACGTCTACGGGAACTTAGTGTTATTTATAGATAAGCTGGTTTGACTTCTCGCTGCATGCTAATGCTTTCTAAAGGATGCCATTTTTCGTTTAATTGAGGTAGCTAAGCTAAGCTAGCCTAGTTAGCTAGTGGTACTAATACTAGCTAACGTTAATTAAGCCGACGAGCCCATCTTGATAGGTGCAGTAACAGTTCCGTTTATTTGACACCGATACTGTCTGTTGCTAACCAACCTCGCTGGTTCACCAAGCAGAAAAACAAACAACTGTACAATAGCACTATCAGCTAGCATTGCTACTCCCAGCTAGCTTCAAGGTAGCTAGCTAGCTAGCTCTGAAACGCTGAGATTCAGTCGTAGTCCCAACTAACACAGCGTTTCACTAATTACCGTAATAACACCGTTATCATGTTATATGCTCACGAAAACATTTAACGTGAGATTGAACCGGCTAGCCAGTTGTATCCAGCAGCGTGTTTCCTGACTTATCTGCTCACGGTGTTTTACAGTATAGTAAGCTAGCGTGAAGAGTTAGCTGCTGTGCTAGCTACCGTTAGCCCCAGCTGCGGTTGCCTCGACACTCGTCGTCGTCATCTCTTTGTTTTGGTCCTGTGAATGATCGATCCTGTCCGGCAGCGTTCATCTCTAACCGATACCTCACGCAGACATATCACATCCACTACCGTGAGCCAATGACCGGAGCTGACTGATCTCTACTCACTGCCAAGATGTCAAGTAAGACATTTGATGTGTTAAGCTCTGTTTTCTTTTTTCGTTCTCATAATATTAACATGCACTTCCAAACACATGTGGGTGAAGTGATGTCATACACACTGCAACAGCAAATGTGCATTTCAACCATTAACATAGTGAATGTGTCTAATCATACTGATATATTCATAGATGAATGTTTATTTTTATTTTTACCCATGTGTGCAAGAATGCATTTATTTATTTAACCCTTTTATTGTGTTCGGGTCAAATTTGATCCATTTTCATGTTTAGATATGTAATAAATACCATCTAGTTTTTATTTGATTCAAACAAGGCTCCATGATATCCTCATAAGCAGATATATAAACACAATGAAATCAATTGTCGCTATTTTAGTCAATTCTGATCGTCTCTTATAAAAAAAGAACCCATTATATTTGTGGTGTTATCCATCCATCCATCTTCGTCCGCTTATCCGAGGTCGGGTCGCGGGGGCAGCAGTGTCAGCAGAGATCCCCAGACTTCCTTATCCCTGGCCACCTCGTCTAGCTCTGACTGGGGGATACCGAGGTGTTCCCAGGCCAGCGTGGAGATATAATCTCTCCACCTGGTCCTCGGTCTGCCCCGGGGTCTCCTCCTAGCTGGACGTGCCTGGAACACCTCCTTAGGAAGGCGACCAGGTGGCATCCTTACAAGATGCCCGAACCACCTCAACTGGCTCCTTTCGACGTGAAGGAGCAGCGGCTGTACTCCGAGTCCCTCACGGATAACTGAACTTCTCACCCTGTCCCTAAGAGAGAAGCCAGCTACCCTCCTGTGGAAACACATTTCGGCCGCCTGTAACCGCGATCTCTTTCCTCAGGAGGGTAGCTGGCTTCTCTCTTAGGGACAGGGTGAGAAGTTCAGTTATCCGTGAGGGTCTCGGAG
>CABFOT010131553.1:0-11055 GCA_900660305.1 Cetomimus sp. NI1144 | reverse complement strand
CATCGCGCGGTTTGCGGTCCCGTGTGATGATGACGGTCTGCTGTCGGCATGTCCTGCTGCGCTCAGGGCGGACAGGGACAGGCGGGGGACAGCGGAGTAAGCAGCTGTAGTGTTCAGTCGAGACTCGACAGAGGGCTCAGAGATAGCAGCATTGTTTGGGGAAAGGTGGGCATTGTACAGCTCCTGCTTATTCAGTCCAGATTTTTTTATTTTTTTTATTTTTTAACATACGGCTCAACGCTTCAAAGTAAAAGCAGTCGCAAACGTCTGACATGAGTTATGCACTGCGCAGCGTGCACAACGGCCCTAAAGCAGCATTTAGGTTTAACAACTTGCTTTAATTTAATTTGATGGAACTATCATCCTGATATTAAGGTCAGGGATGGTGGGGAAAGATTGAGACGCCAGGAGATGACATTTTGATTTAGAAACCACACGGTAGGTATGTTTAATGCATTCCCATTGGTCCCACTAGTGGCAAAAACCCGGTACTACCGGTAGTACCGGGTTTTAGATGAGGACCGCCACCGGTTTAAAATTTTCAAAACCGTGACAAGCCTACTAGGACCACCTCATTTACATCTGTGGCACATTTTATTCCGCACAATGCGAATAGTTGATGTGTTTGCTCACCTTGCGAATGCATAAACAGCAGTTCTATTAAATAGATTGAGGTGCGAATTAATCGCACAACAAATCCGCGTCCGATGCATCACGACATTCATACGGGGGTCAGGTTTGGCATTTGCCGTGATTATCACACGGTTCTGGTAAGACACACCTACCTTACTCCTAACATAAGCTTTACGTATTTTCAATCCCAACGTTTTGGCAAGGTCCTGAGTCAGCTGCATGACACTGGGATCCTGGTGAGGGGAAGGAGATTCACAGTAGTTATTCAAAGACACTGGACCCTATTCAGATTTATTCATCTATTTTATTAAGTTACAAAATTTATTATTTTTTAAGCCTTTATTCAGATTATTTTTGTCTGTTTTGTCTTTTTGGGGTTGCTGGAGATAAATAGACAATTCTGAACAAATGTGCTGAGATTTTAATCTGTGGTAAGGGGTGCTGACTATGAGCAACATTTCTCCAACAAAGTACTTAGAAACCAAGTTAATCATTTATCCCATATTACACATATGGGATTTTATTTTTTTTATTTGACCTTTATTTAACCAGGTGTTTGAGATCAATGATCTCTTTTATGAGCAAGACCTGACAGAAATGGCAACAATAAAAAAACTCATAAAACATACACAGGACAGAACACCGACTAAAAACACAAACCGATTAAAATAAAATAAAATAAGTAAAAACATAAAATAAAAAGTTGAGCAAGTACCACTATGTCCTCGGCATTATGAATCAAAGCATTTGAAAGCCCCAAAGTCAGAATTTACAAAGTCTTTGATATGAATTTGAAAACCAGACAAGGAAACGAGGGCATGTAGCTTCAGGGTTATTTGAAGTCCGTTTCAAGTCGAGGGAGCAGAGTACATAAAAGCCCTCTTCCCAAACTCAGTGCGAGTTCTGGGGACTGAGGCATAAAGACAGTCCTGAGATCTCAAGCTGTAGGCCAGGTTAGCAGTGATAGTGGGATATGTACAAAGGTATAAAAGGTAACAGACCAGTAAGCGCTTTATAAATAAATGTATATCAATGTAGAAGCCTATGAGCAAACAAGGACAGCCAGTCTACCATGGCATATAAAGTATGAAGATAAAAGAGAAAGTATGTAAACAGAGCAAATTATATAAACTAATTTACAGGCAGTGGGGTAGCTTAATATATCAAATAGCAAACATAATGAGAAAGCAACTGGACTGGGGAATTAGGGAACATGCATGGTGATCCGCTCACATTAGTGGCTCACTTATCTATAATGTTAACTCGTGTCAGCAGTTACATTTACATTGATCTAATTGTCTGTAATACAACCAGGTGTAAATCTGCATTTAGTTTGATCGTTAGTATTAGGGGTTTCCTCAGGAGGGTGGCTGGCTGCTCTCTTAGGGACAGGGTGAGGAGTTCAGTTATCCGTGAGGGACTCGGAGTACAGCCGCTGCTCCTTCACGTCGAAAGGAGCCAGTTGAGGTGGTTCAGGCATCTAGTAAGGATGCCACCTGGTCGCCTCCCTAAGGAGGTGTTCCAGGCACGTCCAGCTGGGAGGAGACCCCGGGGCAGACCGAGGACCAGGTGGAGAGACTATCTCCACGCTGGCCTGGGAACACCTCAGGATCCCCCAGTCAGAGCTAGTCTAAGTGGCTAGGGATAAAGAAGTCTGGGGTTCTCCAATGACACTGCTGCCCCCGCGACTCGACCTTGGATAAGCGGGTGACGATGGATGAATGTATGGATGGAAATCCGAACATACACTACAGGTGACTTTAGCCAATTACAACATACAAAGTAGTTTGTATGTTGAACCTTTTTGGGTAATTTTGTTTCCAGCTGCTCATCTCTCAATGACATCAAAGGATATTTTTTGTTTATTTGTATGCTAAGCTAATGTAGCCAGAATTCCCTCTCCGCTCCAGGAAGCAGACCGGAGATGAAGCGACACCTGGCATCAAGTGCCCATGCTGGCACATGCCCATTTCAGTTAGCTTAGCTGTTTACTTTGTTGAATACAAAAAATACACATAACAACCGAGCAGAAGAGTACTTGGGTTACTAGAGTACACTTTGTGCACATTTGGTTAGATGAACATGAATAGAGATCAATATTTTATTCCGTCTTACCTGAGGCACTGCTAGAGAGCATTTGGCAACAGCCTCGTAGGCCTCTTTATGTCTCCCCATTTCTTTCAAGGATTTAGCTTTTCTGTACAGCGCTTTGTAGTTCCCCTCATTCAGATGGAGAGCTTTCTCACAGTCGTCTAGCGCTTGGTCATAGAGTCCCTAAGAACAAAGTTTAATTATTACACAATCAGATCAGGTAGTTTAATCATAAATTGGTATGTTAGGCGAGTCAGGTAGGAGCCTGTAGTTGTGAACGTGTCTGTGCCGTCCTTGGAGACAGCAGTGGTTTTTCCTGCCAGATGACATTGTTCAATGCGGCTTAAGACGCCGACAAGAAACTGGAACAGTCCTTAATTAAAATGCATCAATATTTCCTCTGTGTATTTTTTTTTCTGGATCTTTATTTGTTCAATAGATCTTACGATTTCAGCAGTATTCAATGATCAGTCCCTCCAGGATTCCGCAATTGAAATAAATTAACGCAAATTCAACCAATCTCTGCAAGAGTTGAAATTTTGTCATATCGCCTCAATATTCCCGCATAAAGTGGTACTAATGTGAAACTACACGCCTGCAAACTAACTTTCTCGTTTCTGGTTCCGAGTATGTAGACATGCCCAACATGGACATTTCCCATTTACCAATGAGCATTTCTGCTCCAGACCACGAGGTGTGAATATGATATATGCCAAGAGTGGCTGGGGAATTGCCAACTAGGCCATATCACTCAAAAATGAATCACTGAAACATATATGCAATCACAGTGAGTATACAATTAACAATTATTTAAAAAATGTATTCAATGTCTTGGCAGTGACTAATTGTCGTTTTCAAACCTTTCCAAACATTTGGTCCAATTCCAGACCGAGAAAATATTCAGTTCAGTTTCCATACTTTTCAAAGCTCTTCACACTTTGGTAGGAACTTGTATAAATATGTTTTATCTAATACACAAATATTAATTGAACACTGAGGTTTTACTTGACCATGATACTTTGCAATTAAATGTGCCATCTATTATCTGCTGCCATTCTCTCAATTAAAAATAATCTTGGTGCATCTTTGCATCTTAGGACTTTATTACTTCAGTCAACAAAGTTGGTCGGGGGTCCGCTTTGTTCGCGTTCAGTTGTGTAGTGCAAGTGTGACTTTGAGATCCGTTTCGCAATGCGAGTCAACAAGGAGAGAAATAAACACCATATTAGATATTAGATTATCAAGTTTTAAACAGCGCAAACAACTATTGGCGATATCTCACCATTATTTTGAGTTACATCGCAGCAAGCTAACTACACAACTCAAACCCATACCAAACTTTAATTACCTCCGCAAACAGAGTCGGTGAGAGTTTGTTTCCGGCGGTGAGTCAAACAAGCTGAAGTGGTGCAAGTGGTTTCTGCATTTAGAAGACAAAAAAACCATAGCCCCAACACAGCGATACTGAACTGCAGACCTGTGTTGTGCGGATTCCAAGTCTTCTCCGTTGTGGTTAAACGTTTCTCAAACTGTCTTTGGCCTTAGTGTCATGACGACGATCCCGTCAAAGTACCAATAAAGCCCTTAAGGCTCGCTCACACTACAGGATTTTGAAAAACCTAACAGATTTTGAAAAGGCACGCATTTAAAGAGAATCTTCACAGATCATCTTCCCTATAATCTCAAACATGCACACACTACAGGATTTGCAAACCGTGGTGCAGCACACACTGCAGGATATCATTAAGATTATCGTGCCCGGCAGAGGCGGGCGAAGCAACGCCCCACCTCACGTGATCTCATGTCATGTGATCACATGCGGAAGGAAGCAGATGTCAACAAACACCATGGACCATTTTGAACTCATGGTTGTAATGCTATGCTCAGAGGAAAAAACAAATCAGCAATCCAAAAGTTGAGTCTGGGTGAAGAGATGGTTGGGCAGACGTGGTCAACACGGGTTGTCTGTTCTTCAGCGAGAATTATTATATTGATATATTATAATATTGACGCTACGTAGTTTCAATAACAGTATAGTAGTATGCTAACGTTAGCCAGGCTAGGGCTAGATAATCCTACAAACTGATTGTTAAAAATGTCAGTAGGAATCAAAACAACATATCTGCTGTTTCATGACAAACTGAAGAAAAATGATAAAGAAAAGGGAACGGGCGAAGTGTGGGAGGGGAGGGCGCTGCAGGATGACGCATTCACCCAGATAGTCAGTCTGATAAATATCAAACATGTTTGATCAAATAGGAGCGGCCCCGACGAGGCTCTGAGCAGATCAGGATGGTTAAGTCTGGATCTGCACACCGCTCACACTACAAGATAATCGGTGCCAAACATCGGGCCCGACCGAGATGGTCGGCTCGATTTCTCCTCAAGATTGTCGGGAGGGGAAAATCGGGCATAAATCGGCCCAAAGATCCTGTAGTGTGATCCAGGCTTTAGTGTCCAATGCAGATCTGAGGTCAGCTCATCAGAGGAAGCAGATGTTGGAGTGACCAGTTGATTGTAAACTGTTTCTATTCTTGTTTGGAAAAATGACAGGAAAGTGTTAAATTTGTCAACTGTGAAAATGTGTAGAGACTGTCCATGGATTTGAGATGTTTGTTTATTGTGGTGAATAAGACCGTAGGGTTACCGGACTCAGACTGAATGAGATTAGAGTAGTAGGTGGACCGGGTGGTATGGAGGGCGTGCTTGTATTTTCCAAGGTGTTCTTTGTGTGCTTGGTTGTGTACTGTGAGGCCGGTTTTCCTGGAGAGGGGATGTGCCTTTTAGCGGGTTGCTATGGAGCAGAGTGAGTGAAGGAAACTGTTTTGATTTTGAAGCTGATCAAAGCAGGGGGCGACTATGTTATTGGACTGGTTGACCAGGTGAATGGTGGTTGGTTGCTTGGGAGCCTGTATTCTCTGTGATACAGGCTGATATGACCGCAAGGATTTCTTGAAGTGATTGAGGCTGTTTTCTTGGATGTTTTCCAGGATGTTTTACCAGACCATGTTATTTGCTGCCAGTAGCAAAAAACAGAATTTCTGGTTATTGATATTCTGTCCAAGCAATAATATTCACACACATTTTCTACCTGTGTGTTATTTCTTTCCCTCCCCTGAAGGCTTTTTGTGAATATGTTTTTCATGGCAGTTTTCCTTCCTTCCCTGGATTCAGTGAAACAGACAGTGATATGCACAGTTACTCTGCCTCATATGGCTTTAGAAATGTTTTTTTTGTGTTGTTTAATTCATCAATTTGAGTTTACGGTCATGTGAAAATCATAGCCAATAAAAATACCCATTAAGTTGATGTTTTATAAAAGAAATTATAATCCCACTGTGCAATGCTGTCATCTTCAAACTCATTTTCCAATCTTATTCCAACCCTTGCATGTCTGCTCAGCATTTTAGCACCTTTGTTGTATCATAGAGTGAATATCCTGCAGTGAATATTATGTTAAGCATCCTTTGTATAATCATACCATTCTCCAAGGAGCAACAAACATGACTCTGCCTCAATGCGTAAGAAGTTACTGCCCTAAATTAAAGTCAGTAGGATGTAAGGATCATTTCTATTTCAATTGTGGTCTCATTTTGAGATAAGGCACGCATGAGGTGAAATGAATAAAGAGCGTAGAAATAAAAGAGATAAATGTAAAGAATAGAAAGGGGTACCACAGAACCTTTGTGTCCCCGTGAAGGGTATTGTGCGTGGTTGCATGGGTAAGGTTACAAGGAGACCCGAGGGACACGGAGGCAAAGGGCACCATGCATGAGGGGGGGACACATGTGACAGGAAGGTGACACGTAGGACACACATGGCAGAACTGAAGCGAGCTTCCTGATACGCTTTATTTAATCAGCTGTCTTGTTAATATGATTTAATATATTTACCCCTCTCTATAAAGTGAATCTACACCATACTAATCATCATAACTCTTAAAATAAAGAGCTCATGATCCGCGAAGCAGGACATCATTTACGCTTCGTATAATCGTTGCTGTGATATTCTCGGCGCTAAATGATGGGAATGTGCCCATACTTTTATATAACCGTATAAAAGCATAGCTGTTGATTCATGATGTGACGCATCGCCATCAACAATATTAGATCATCTAACCACCACTGCACCGTTAGAATGAACTGTTCCTCTCTCTGTTGCCATGGTGCTTTATTACCAAGGTGCCGTGGTCATGTAGAGGCGTATTCATGTCAGGCACTTCACTCTGCCATGCCTGTGTACTCTCAAACCAAATCATATGCTACAAGACTTAAAAGATGAGTTTGCTATTTTGTACCTTAAAGGTAGGTTGTGCAAAATCTGGCAAAATCTGGGTTTGAAAAAACCTGCCATAAATTCCATTGTCTCTTAGAAATCCCACCCCTTCCCCCTTGGCACACCTCCCTGCTCTTCCCTCCACCGATTGGATTTGAAATTGTCTAGTAGCTTCGCAGCAGCCAATTAGAAGTTACTTACTCTGCCTTTAAGCACAATTTGTTGTCAA
The DNA here is from genome assembly GCA_900660305.1 of Cetomimus sp. NI1144. Taxonomy (NCBI): domain Eukaryota; kingdom Metazoa; phylum Chordata; class Actinopteri; order Beryciformes; family Cetomimidae; genus Cetomimus; species Cetomimus sp. NI1144. Next base: position 3,827 of record CABFOT010131553.1, on the reverse strand, counting down.
TTTACAATACCTCACATAGTGACCATAATTTCAATAATCGGTTCAGAATTTAGGTAGATACAGATTTCCTGCAGGCGCTCACCGGGCTACTGTAGAAGTGGGAAAACGTGAAATCTTTGGAAAAACTAGAATACATCTGTTTTGTTTTTCAAAACAGGAAGCTCAGTGTCTGTTGTTACCGGTCTCAGTGTGCTCTCTCCTGTGAAATGTAGTCTACGTCTAACCGAATGTAGAAACAACAGCTCCATTTGAAACAGACCCATGTTGCGCTGTAAACACCTGTACTCTAGTTATAGAGAGGGGCTGGTCGCTTGAAAAGCAGCTGATCACAAAAGCTTGCCTCATGTTGGAGTTTACTTGCTATAGCTTACAGCAGAACTATTTATAATGCCATCTGTTTGTAATAATTTACAACAGCAATCGTGTGCAAATGTTCAAAACCACCTTCTCAGGCTTCTATTCTCCGACATTGTCCAAGTTGCTGCAGGTAAACAAAGGCAGAGTCAGATTGCTAGAGCCTTCCTGCTCCCCGTCCCTCGTCCCCCATCCCCAACACATATTCCTCTGTGGAGCAGTGAAATGAAGCAGGGGAATTCACATGTCCAAGGCATGCCAAGCATGTAAACACATTGGGATTGTGATGCATTTCACAGGAGAGAGCATAATGGAACCGGTACAAATATTCACAGAGCTTTGAAAAAGCACATTTACTGCAGTTTTTTCCCCCAAAGCTTTCATATTTTCCCAATTTGCTTCAATAGGAGTCCAGTGAGTGCCTGCAGGAAATCTGTATCTTACTCCGAAATGATGGTCTCTATGTGTGTCAGGTGAATGGCAACTTGTCCGCCAATAGGGTTTAAGGTCCAAAATACACAATTGTTTTTATTGAACAGTATTTCATTACTTATAATTACTGTGTGAAAATCTAACTTGAAGCTTCACAGATTTACATCAATTATTTACACAAATCCAATAATCCTCATTGCATATTCAACAAGTATTATACATCACTGCCAAAAATGCAATGTGGTACTCTAGAGGCATTACATATGTTTATATGTGAGATTATACACACTGTGGGATATATCGTACATCCCACAGGTTTTTCTTAAAATCTTTGTTTTCTATTATTAAGTGTTTGTTTTATTAATTGCAACATCACATTACAATTATTCTATTCTTACTATCATTTGTCTTTCATTTATATTTAATTTCTTTCTCATTGTTTTGTAATGTGTTTGATGTGGACCCCAGGAAGATTAGCTAGTTGCCTAGGCGCCAATTAATGGGGATCCGTAATAAATCATAAACAATATCCTTATGGTATAGTTAATATATATAATCTAGTTCTAATAGTCTGTCTAGAAGTCAGTGAGTAATGTGTGTCTGTGTAACAGGGTCTGGTGTGAGGGCAGCAGTGCTCCATGTCCAGGCTTCCCCTGGGACCTCATTACATCGTGTTGTGCTCCGTCAGGCACTGTAAGCAGACGGCTGGGAGCCCTATAACCAATGAAGCTCCACGTATGTTGATTGGGTGTGAACATGCCGGCCCAGTCTCTGCTCTGCATTGTAAGAGCATGTTTACTGGCCCAGTCAGGAGTCAAACTCAGCACTGTCCTCCAAATGGAGTATTAGAGCAAAGATCAAGCATGATTAGAATAATGAAACATTGAGGCTGTGCTTAGTGGTCCGGTTGCTAATTGGGCTAATACATGACCAAGAGCGATCTGTGATATCATCTTTTGTTCTTTCTTTTGTTTTCTGATGCGCAGTTGTATTGATTTATTCATCATTGGATGTCATTAAAGTTGGATTAAAGCTGGAGAATGTGCACATAATCAAATCCCCTCATTTTTATTTCAAAAGGGGCTCAGGAGTTTAGATTTCCATTCATGCATTGAATTCCAGGTAGCTAGTGCTACTGAATTTCCAGGTTAGTTCGGCCCTACATCATTGCCCTATAAACTATTAGTTGCAAGAATCATGACAATGTTTACTACAGTAATGAACTACTGTATTAAAGCTATCATTTTGCTTCACATTAACTTAGCTTCTTACCGCAGAACTAACCTTTTGAGCCATTTCTGAATGTTTGAATGCCCTTTATAAGTCTTTGCATTTGTCCTTTGCATAATAGGGGTCTTCAGTACAGAGCCAGAACTCAGCATGTCTGTTTCCTATCGTACTCGCCCCCAGATAGAGCAAATGTTGAGTTAAAGAACCTTGCCAAGCTGGTACGAATCCAGATTCATCAGCTTGGGGGAGAGACACTCTCCATTTGTGACCTGCAGACCACCAGCAAAGAACCTTCTTCACCTCATTATTTTAAAAACTCCAGATTTTTTTTGGGCAGAAACCAAGACTCCTTGCGAAACACATTTGTATGGCCTCAAATTGGATTGCAAATGATCTCACCTCAAAACACTTTCTGTGGTTTGCAAGGGACTTGTAATGAGTATTGGGGGGTGGTTTTGCGAGCGAAGGTCACTCTGGTTAAGTAGAGGCATTATGAGGTTGAGGCTCAAAGAAAATAACTTGGTTCTAAATTACTAAACAAATTTTGTAGGAAATTGACTCACACTAACACAGCAGGACAGATGTGGCGGTAAATAGGGTTTAATTGCTTTACCTAATCAGTGTAATGCAGGTTTCCCTGAACATTGCCCCTATTTGATTCAGCTACTGGGCTAATCTGAGGCTAATTCTGAATGTAGTGCTCATTATGGATCGCCTACAAGTTTAGCATTAACTTTAACTGGAATTATTTTGATTTTGAGAAACATAGAAATAGAAACAATGTACATCAGGTAATTGTTTGAACCTTGTTGCTATTTTGCAGGATAGAAAATATGTTATCGACTACAATATGTGTTCATTTTGCCTTTATGTTCCACAATGAGCCTCACTCCAGGCTCATCCTACCTTGCTTTTAAAGTTTGTCTCAAAGTAGCATCTGTGCTTTGTTCATTTACAGAGATGCAACTGTGGGGTATCTCCATTGGTGATGATCCCAAAAGTGAGATACCACTGAACTCTTGTGCCTGTATTTCTATAGAGCAGAGAGACAAAGTTACAATGTCTGTCATGAACAAGTGAACTTTACCGAACTAGAAATAGGCCACGAAGTTACTGAATCTTTATTGATTTCATTTCTACATTGGCTATTTTAAATGTTTCCTAATGAGGGTCGGGAAGGCGGCAATGTGCCATGATTTCCCATTTTTCTCCCATACGACCGAATACTTCCAAAGTACCAAAATTATTATTTTTTATTAGGGGAAGTTGTATAAGTTGGGTGGCTTCCTTGGCTGAGGTCTGCGCCTACTGAGCACATTTTCTAGTTTAGCTGGATGGCAGGGTTGGTGGTATTGTTCCTGGGAACGATCATCTCCCAGGACCTGAAGTGGGAGACCAACATCATCTCCATCACCAAGAAGGCCCAGCAGAGGATGTACTTCCTGCGTCAACTGAGGAAGTACAAACTCTCTCAGGACGTGTTGGTGCAGTTCTACACTGCTGTGATCGAGTCGGTGCTCTCCAACTCCATCACAGTGTGGTATGGCAGTGCCACAAAAAAGGAAACACACCGTCTGCAGCGCATCATCAAGTCTGCAGAATGGATTATTGGACTCAACCTTCCCTCACTCAAAGACATCTTCACCACCAGAGCCAGGAAGCGGGCAGGGAAGATCATCACTGACCCCTCGCATCCTGGCCACACCATGTTTGAACTCCTCCCCTCTGGAAGGCGCTACAGAGCGCCGCACACCAGAACCTCCAGACACAGGAACAGTTTCTTCCCACAGGCCGTCACCCTCATGAACAAT
>CABFOT010131445.1:3097-15259 GCA_900660305.1 Cetomimus sp. NI1144 | reverse complement strand
TGTGTAGACCCGCGTGATCTAATCTAAGAGGCTAATTATACCGGGTTTATTTGACATATGCATGTTTTATTCTTATTAGGTGTGGGGATACAGGCCTTTAAAATGACGCTGCCGCGGTCTGTTCCACGTACAAATCGAAATGTGTGAGTTGTGATCCTCGTCTCGCTGGTTGGTGTGTGCATCTTATGTCTGGTGTTGGACACGCATCTGTAATAAGCCTGCCCATGGAGACTATACGTGCCCTGGTCTACAATGCAGCGCTGCAGTTGCATTGAGACTGCATGTGAACACAGTGGATTACAAGGTTGATGCACTGAATAACAATGTGGCTATTTGAAGCAGCAGGCATCTCCTCTCAGATGGCGTTACTTGTTGAATGAGGGTGTTTCTCTGTGTGTGTCCCCTCCTCCTCCTCCTCCTTTTATTGCAACAGAACTGCAGAGCTCTCCAGGAAGACATGGGATGGGCCACTGCTATATCAGACGCCTCGTGTCATCTGATGATAGACATCAACTCCTGAAGTGTACATGCTTCATTTAGCACAAGATCTGGCTATGTTATGCCTTTTACGTCCCTGTATATTTTACTCTTGAGCCTCACGACCAGACCAGTCACACAGCCCTTCTTCAAGTGCATCATCTGAATTGAAATATGGACACGTTCAGAGGAGGCATTTTGACTCAGCATGTCCAGGAACTCTGAGGTATGTTGAAGTTGACCCAACTGAGTACTCAGATTTCTGAAGATACAATCAAGAATTTATTTGTCCACTCACATTTTTCGATAAATTCGCATACAGTATGTTTTTCAAGAGTTTGACTTCGAAGTGGAATGTAATTTTAGTGTGATTTCTTTTTTTCCCCTCTTTTTTAATCCATTGTAACTCAAAATACATGTAAAACCTGGGTTTAGATGTCAGAGCTAGCGTCAGTCCAATACGAAAAGCTCAGAGGGAAAATAGCCAGAATTGGCGCGACCGTGTTTCAACAAGGCGCGCTATCGTATCGTATGGTTTAAGTTCCGGCTCCAACACTCATCTGGGAGAGATACTATATCTACTTTGACACAGCTTCTATCCCGAGGCTGAAGCAAGCCACCGCAGGCGCTGAAGATGCAGAGAGCAAATGCAGGCAACAAAAATAATAACGCTGATGCTCGCCATGTTTTTTAATAGGTCATGCCTCACCTTGATAGCCATAACCAGCTCCTCGCTGGCCACGCCCACAGCAAGTGGCATACGCCCTCAAATGTTCAGAACATAATTGAAAAAACTATTTCAGGCAAACAAGGGGATGTAGACATTTGCAATCGGGGACTGCTAATGTATAATATAGCGTATTTGTTTTGTTTAAATGTTAAGAGAAAAGTTGCATCTTGCAGCTTTAACTCGCCTCTCCCTCTGCTCTGCCTGTCAGCCTGGTCACTCAGTAGGGATGCTGGCCGCCGTGGAACATGGTCCCATCCTCTGCAGCGACTCCAACATCCTCTGCCTCTCGTGGAAAGGCCGGGTTCCCAAGAGCGAGAAGGACAAGCCAGTGTGCCGGAGACGGTACTACGAGGAGGGCTGGCTTGCCACGGGGAATGGGAGAGGAGTTGTTGGGGTGACATTTACATCTAGTCACTGCAGGCGGGACAGAAATACCCCCCAGAGAATCAACTTTAACCTGCGAGGACACAACAGCGAGGTGCGGTCTTGACTTGGCAATATCACAGGCGTCATTGTATTACATACTGTATATTGTATTATAAGATGAGGAAAAATAAATCGAGACAAGGTAAAAGGTGAGGAAGTTTTATTGATCCCTGTGGGGAGATTGTAGCAATAAACTAGAAATATGGATAATAAATACTGGTATTTAAACATAATACTACCGACAAAAACCAAACTAGAATGTATTAAGTAGAAACACATGAATAGAAAGTATGAATCAAATATTAATTACAGAAGAACATGCTAAATTGCACTAGAACATACTAAGATTAAAATATGTACATTATGAAAATATACCTGAAAAATCTGAGATACATGCAGAATGAAGTAAGTGTAAAAAAAATAAAATAAATACCAAGACATATTGTATGCAATATATTATTAATTAAAAAAGTGTAAGAATATGAAGAAAACAAAATGTATATTTACAGCATATATATATATAGCATGTGCAAAATGTGTGCTGTATTAGAAATAGATACATACATTTATAGGGAAATAGTCAAAGCATGCAGATGTTCATTTAAAAAAAATATTCATCTTATCAAATATGTTCAATTGACAGATTTATATCTCATCATTATCATTGACAGAACATATTTATGGATGATTAGTTTTTCTATCTTTCTGTGCAGTAGCAGCAAAACATCTCAATCGATTTTTGAATCACATTTGGCCTTCAAATGTTTTTGCATCAATGTGTTCATATATGAATAGCGCACATGTCTTTTCCTCTGTGTAATATCCGTAGGGCGACCCCTGTTTTTTTTTGGATTGTAATAACGATCATCCGGGCGTTTGCAGGTTGTCCTGGTGCGTTGGAATGAACCCTTTCAGAAGCTGGCCACATGCGACATGGAAGGAGGCATTTTTGTATGGATTCAGTATGAGGGAAGGTGGTCTGTGGAGTTAGTGAACGACAGAGGGGCCCAGGTACATCCTTTCCTGCTATTACCTAAATACTGACAAAAGAGCAAGACTTTATAACACTTTATCTGCCAAGTACAGTAAATAAACAGGAAATTGTCTTGGTGGAATTGGCATATTCTTAACTCAGAATAACATAATACATACTGACACATGGTAGAAAGACAGCTGAACCTCTCACGTTGATGGCAGTGACTTGTATACATGCACTTAATTCTTGAAATTGAAAATGTTTCTCCACCAGGTGAGTGACTTTACCTGGTCCCACGATGGCACTCAGGCGCTCATTGCCTATAGGGATGGCTTTGTATTAGTTGGGTCGGTCAGCGGACAGAGGCACTGGTCCTCCGAGATCAACCTAGAGAGTCAAATCACCTGCGGCATCTGGACACCCGATGATCAGCAGGTACACGTCTTCTGCCTCAACGTACACGAATGAGCCGTTTAAACGGATATAAAACCTTCCATTTAATCTCGATTACAGTCTTACGTTGTTATTTTTCTTAAAACGAGAAAGCAATATGTATGTGTGCGGATAAGATAATCCCTCTCGTCCAATGCTGTTTCATTCGTTTCATGAATACAAGATTAAATGACCTGCTGTGCCCCTTCAGGTGTTGTTTGGTACTGCGGACGGTCAGGTGATAGTGATGGACTGCCACGGACGGATGCTAGCCCACGTTCTGTTGCACGAGTCCGATGGGATTGTGAGCATGTCCTGGAACTGCCCCAATTTCCTGGTGGAGGACAGTACAGAGAGTGACACGGACTCCGACGACAATGTTCTGCCCTTAGGTGCAAGCCCATTTCCCCCTGTGCACTGCTCGATGTCGTTATTAAATGTATTGACCGGGGAAGCTAATGGGCTTTTCTTTATTTCTTCCAAGTGCGGAGGGTCAAGCCTTTGCTGACGGTCAGCTTCTTATCTGGAGATATCAGTTTAATGAACAACTATGATGACCTCTCCCCCACTGTCATTCGCTCAGGACTGAAAGGTATGAACTCGGCTCTTGGAAGTACAACCAATTTCCTCAACTGTGTGTGTTATTTCCCACTGAGCGTATAGGTTGTTACTGTGGAGGGGTATCTTTTTTTTTAATCCCTTGGGGGATTTTGAGGCATCATCAACATTATAATAACATACAACATAGCAAAGATAAGATTAAAGATGATAATAAAACAATATGAAGAGGTTTAGACATGACGGTGTTGCCGCGTACGTTTACCTGGAGACTTATGACCATACAGTCGTCCCGCTCCTTCGCTCTACAGATGTTGAGGTCCAGTGGTGTTCCCAGGGAGACCTCCTGGCTGTGGCCGGCATGGAGAGACACGGGCTCTCTGCCGAGTCTGCCTGCATGTCCATCATGAGAAACGCCCTTGTCAAGTTCTATAATGTCCAAGGGGAACACATCTACACTTTGGAGACACCTGCACAGGTTAGTCCTGTGCGACCCTGACACTGCAAGTGCTAGGGTTAAGGTCTCACTGGGGCAGAGGTGTATAAAGTACCCCAAATACGTACTTGAGTAAAAGTACAACTCCCTTACTGGAAAATTACTCCATTAAATGTACTTAAGTACTGAAAGTAAAAGTACAATTATGGTTAACAAGCAAACACTATTAATTAAAAAACAGGCAGTCGGGTTGCCACCTTCAATGCAGCACCGCCTCATACGCGGCTCTGGCCCGGCCGCGTCCCCAATGCATCACATTTAACATAGTTAAACAAACATTTATCAATATTTATTGGGTTGTATTAGTAATGACACTTGACAGGTTGTGTTTTACTGTAGGTATGTAGCGATAACTCGACCGTTGACTTTATAGCCACCAAATTTAGTGTTATGCACATAAATATTCAAACACTGTGTTGCACTCGTACTAACTTGAAGTTGTTTACTATGTTTAATGTACTACTAGGTTTGAATCTATAATGATTCCGAGGTATTGGAACTCTGAGACCACATTGAGCTTTACTCCCTTAACAAAAACATCGGGTTGGTGAGATTTGCAAGAGAAAAAGTCTCGTAACCAGGGCAACCACGGCCCTGCCTGCTAAGAGGAAGCGCTCTAGCAGCACAAGAGCAGCGCTGTTGCCTGCTCGTCTTGTAAAATTCTGTTTCATACGCACATAACATTACTTAACCAATGGTCTTACTTTTTTTGTAAAGTAAAGTGTAACGAATGTGCTCTAGGGAAATGTAACTGAGTAAAAGTATCCCAGTAGAAGTAGAAGTAAAAGTTGCCAGAAAAAACCCCAACTTGAGTAAAGTACAAATACTCAAAAATACTTAAGTACTTACTTAATTACTATACAACACTACCATACCCATTCTTAAAATGTGCTACGTTGTTGCATAGCGTATTTATTGTGTTGTGTTGTAAGGTGGTTCTAAAAGTGTCCTTCAAATATTAGTCATTCTGATACCGCAATTTCCCGAGCTTTATTCAAAATGTTATTGAGAGGATATGTGGGACCTCAAAAGATTTTTTTGGGGGTTAGTTAACCTTTCATTAGATTTATCAAGTATACATTTTTTATCAATTACTGTTTTTCAGAGACCCATCACCACCATCTGTTGGGGTCACAGAGACTCCCGTCTGTTCCTTGCATGTGGACCAGCACTGTATGTGGTGCGTGTGGAGCACAGGGTCGCCAGCCTCCAACTGTTATGCCAACAGGGCATTGCCAGTGCCCTGCGAGAGGAGAGAGATGTGGGGAAATTGAACATGCCCTCCCTGCTCTGTTCTTATGTGACCTCTGCTTTCATACCCACCATCAAGGTGCATTCATCTCTACTCATCACTGTTCAGTATGACATTCACTTTGTCACACTGCAAGAACGCGAAGCTACTTACTGTGTAATGTTTTACTCTAAATGACTGCCCACCAGCCTTAATGCATTTTCCTCTCTGCTCTAGCCTCCAATTCCTGATCCCAACAACATCCGCGACTTTGTCAGCTATCCCACGGCAGGGAATGAGAGGCTCCACTGCACCATGAAGCGAGCAGAGGACAACCCGGAGGCAGGCGGACCCTGCTACACGCTCTACCTGGAACATTTGGGAGGACTGGTGCCTATCCTTAAAGGACGGCGCATCAGCAAGCTACGGCCCGAGTTCGTCATTATGGATCCAAAAATAGACAGCAAAGCAGGTGGGTTTACATAACAAAGACGTGAAGTGGATTATGAGCATTTGAATAGAAACACTATAGGAACATTTACCTTTCAGTCTAAAGTTTGACCAATCAAGGAATGTTTTATGTTTCATGTGATACATATTTATGATCAGCACATGTCTTATGACTGACTTGACAACTGTAACCTTACCATTGAATTACTAGTTGAGCTTTGGCTTGCTGTCAACCCCTCAATGGTATACAAGTAGACTGAAGAACTCATAATGTGCCAGTCAGAAATCTTGTATCTCATCATCTTGGACTCCCCATGTCCATGCTCTTGAGTCCACCATTCACCTTGAGTAAAAACAAATGTCAGTACAGACTGTGCTGGTCTCTGATAGGATATGGCCTCGAGGCATGATGCAGGAATAGCTAGCACCATGATCTGACTGTTCTAGGGTTGTGTTTGTCCTCTGGTGACACCAAACACAAAATGGAATAGATAGTTCTTTAGACCCACGTAGGATGAGGCAGAGTAGGCGTGAGGACACTTGAATAAATTCAAACTTGCCTTTTTTTTTCAGAGGAAGTGTGTGTGAATCCCATGATCTCCTACACTGACAGCTGTAACTGCTCAGACTCCAGTGACATTGAGCTGAGTGATGAGTGGGTTGGGAAGAAGTCACCAAAGTTATCCCGAAGAAACAGGTCACCCAAACTCTCCAGGTCAGAAATGCAATGAATGTAAAACAATTACCCCTCATATCATAGAATCATAGAAGCCTGAGTCAACTAGTGCTAGCAAAAAATTCTTAGCATCTGTTTCATCCTGCTGTTTGACTAAGGTCTGAAATCATATTCTTGACCATACATACAGTACTGTGATTATCACTTGAAAGTGTCATATAAAAATTAAAAGATAACTGAAGAATTACTTAATTGTTTCAAAGAATGAACATGGAATCTCGAAAATCTCCCAAACATTCACGGGCCAATCAGGAAGGCCCACGGTCTCCACGGTTACCAACAAAGAAGCCTCCAGTTCGGTCCCCTAGTCTCACACGTCGAGAGTTTTCTATGGATGGAATCACAGAGGTATCAATACGCTTCAATGCCTCTGCATCTATATTATCTCTATGCTAATAACACTGTAATAACGGTTGGAAATAGATTTTCATGTCTTAAGTCATTATGTGTGGTAATACAATTAGCTTTTGGGGCAATGTAGATAGGCAAGACTTGTAGCATCTGGAAAGAAAGTGAGCCACGTGGTCAAATATGTATTGAAATATTGTCTGGAAACAAAATTATTTACTGTGATAAAAGAAACAATGCTGAGGCACAACCTTGGATTCATTCTGTTGCCCATCAGAGATGCAAATAAAGTTCCCCTGTTTATCAAAAACAAAAAATAAATGGAACATCTTACTGTGTTATTAATAGTGACTGATATCACACCTCTAGACAGCTAAAATTGTTGATTGTCAAAATGTATCTTTCTTTTTCTCCTTTTTTATTATTATTATTATTATTATTTTTTATTTTATTTATTTTTTACTTCACAGCACAATTACCTCGCTCAAGTTACTTCCAACATCTGGGGGACAAAGTTCAAAATTGTTGGGCTTGCTTCTTTCCTGCCTGCTAATCTTGGTGCAGGTAAAGTCACAGAAGCCACGCATAAGACATGACATCGAACAGTTTGACAATTCTAACAGTCACTATCATGTTTCAAGATTCAAGATTCAAGAATTTATTTGTCACAAACGCAAATATAAATAAATGGGCAGTGAAATTACAGTGCAAGCACCCCAAGAATGTGCATTCAGCTAAATAAATCTAAACACAACCACTACTGCAAGAACCAACAGCAAGCCGCCACAAGGAGGCGCAAAAACACAGCCAAGCATGGCCTCAGCAGTTCATCCAAAAACCATCCATCATCATCCATTCAACCATATCAAAACAAAAAAGTAAAACAAATATAATAAAATGTGCTCCTCTGTTTCAGTCATCTATAAGACCAGTTTGCTTCATCTGCAACCAAGGCAGATGACAATCTACCTTCCAGAAGTACGAAAGATTTCACTTGATTTTATGAGCCTACCTGTTTTCAACCCTAATGTGTTCAGTGAGGATGAGGATGACTTACCAGGTGTGAATGCATGCACAATACACTTATTAATTTCAGCATCAGTACAACAAATATTTATAAGTAAGTGTGATTATATTTATTTACAGGCTACATGACTATTTTGCATTTTTGTATGTGATAACATTCTATCACTAATGAGTCTTTCCTCTATGTTTTCATTAAGTGATGGGTCCATCTGGAGTGGCAGGAGACAATCCTCCATGTACAGTCAACATTCCCATCGCTCCCATCCACAGCCCAGCGCAGGCCATGTCCCCAACTCAGAGCATTGGTCTGGTTCAGTCTCTTCTGGCCAATCAGAATATTCAGCTTGATGTCCTGACCAATCCTACGGCCACTGCAGCGGCAGCGGCTGCGGCGGCGGCAGCAGCGTCTGTCCCCGTTACTGATCATGGCCGTGATGCTGTCGCAGCACCATACCCAGTGCCAGCTAGATACTCTAATCCTGGACGGATGATCTTCAATGGGCTAGAGATGGGTCCTCCTCTCCCTAGTACTCTACCTCCCCCACTTCCGCCCCACCATCTCCCACCCCAGCCACACCCACAGCGGTCTCATTCACAGCAACCTCACCAACAGCAGTCAAAACAATCGGTCAATCAGTCACAGCAGCAGCAGAAAATGCATCAACACCATCATCAACCACAGCAGCAACCCCATCATCAACCACAGCAGCAACAACAACTGCAGTTACAGCAGCAATATCAACAGCTACAGCAACTACAGCAACTACACCAGCAGCAGCAGCAACAGCATCATCAGCAACTGCAACAAATGCAGCAAAACCAACAGCAGGCGCCAAACCAACAACAACAACTTCAGCATCAGCAGCACATCCAACAGCAGCAGCAGCAGATGCAGCTGCAACACGAACAGATGCAGCAGCAGCAGCAAAAGATGCACCAGCAGCAGCAGCAAATCCGGCAACAGATCCACGAGATGAGGCAGCAGCAGCAACAGCTCCAGCAGCAACACCAGCAGATCCAGCAGCAACATCAACAGATGCAGAGGCAACACCACCAAATGCAGCAGCAGCTGAAGATGCAGATCTCGCTGCCTCCTCCTCCCGCCGGCTATCCAACCGTTTCCTTACACCAGCTCCATCTTCTGCCACAGATTCCTCCCCCCGCCACTGAGCCTGGGATAGAGAGAGGAGAGCATGGACACACGCTGAAGCCAAGTCTGCCTCGGTCTTTACCTCCCTCCTTCATTGACTCTGATGGATCAGTGGAGATACAGATGAGGAAGGTCAATCCCCCTCCTCCGTACCCGGGCACTGTAGTGTCCACAGCTGCAGCTACAGCCTCGGCTGCTCCTCAGACCCTCGTCACCAACTGTGACAGCCCCAGTGTCCTGGCGCCAGACCCCTGCTTGAAGAAGGATGAATTCTTGCTTCACCCAGTCACGTTACAATACCCAACACCTTTGGGATATGAAAGGATTACTACCTTTGACAGCAGTGGAAATGTGGAGGAGGTGTGTAGGCCACGCAGGCGCCTCATCCGCAACCAAAATGCGTACGCTGTCCAAGGCATCGGAGGCTCTGCCACACTCAAACTTACTTCATCTGAGAGTAAAAAAATACAGCTTCCCTACAGCTCAGCAACTTTAAGCCGACTCTCTGTCCCCCGATACTCGATACCCAGTGGAGACCCTCCTCCTTACCCTGATCCAGCCAATCAGGTGACTGCGACACCTCCACCTCCCCAGAGAATTGATGATAGTCTGATTCATGCCACACTAAGAAGTGACCGCAGAGATGTGGGACTCAAAGTGCCACAGATCCTTGAAAGCTCAAGAACCCTACCCACCAAGTCTAAAATGACCAGTGCTGTAGCACTTTCCTACCAGCAGAGGGTGCCCACTTCATTGTATACGTGCACACAGTGCAGCAGTAATAGCAGCAGTACCAGTGTCAGTGTTAGTGGAGGTGGAACTACCAGTAGCGGTATTGCAGGTGGCACGGTGGTGAGGCAGGATTTCCCACCAGGCAAAGGTGCACATCACAGTACCATTATTGTGCACTCCAAAAGTGCCTCACCTCTGGCCTGCCAGTCTTCTTACAATTTGCTGAGCACTGTCGATAACAGTAGGGACAGAACAGTGTATGTAAACTCTGCCTTTACTGAAGATGAGACTTTAAACCAGCAGTGTCACCTTGAGAAATCTGTGCGTCACCTAACTCTCGGTGATGTCAGTTTGACAGTTAAACGCCCTCCGCCATACCAGTGGGACACCACCACCACAGAGGAGTTCTGGCTCTCCCCAGAGCAGACTATGTTAACTCCCCCACAAGGACCTCACAAACCTCCTCCACTTATCTTCAGTCAAGCTCAACACTTGGACATGACCCGACTACCTTTTGTTCTCACAACTAAACCTCCCACTAATCCTAGCACTAGCACTCTTACTTTCCCTTCAGGTTACCAGATATCCCTTTCACCTTTTCCTCCAGGGGTGGGTCACAGTGGACCCCCACTCCAGACCTTGCAGAACCCTCCACCACAATGCTCTCCAAATGAAGTGGGTGCCTCAGGCCCTTTCACCCAGCAGGACCCCAGCTTGGTCCTGCCACCAGGCTACCCGCCCAACCTCACTAACTTGGCTTGCTGCCCTCTCCCTCCAATGTACCCAGGGTCCAGCTCATGTGCCGGACTTCAACTGCACCCTGTTAACCTGCACCCCTGGAATCCTTACCCCTGTCGACCTCCCATGCAAGACCCACCATCCCATCCAGCACCCCCTCTCCCGACCAAAACTCATCAACTGTTAGAGAAGCCAATTCTCTCCCCACCTCCTGTAGCTGCACCACCTCCACCACCTCCTCTCCCTCCACCTCCCCCACCCACTGAGCTGCCACCACCCAAAAGTGCTTCAGAAGATTTAGCTGAGTCTGCTGACAACTTTTCAGAGCCATCATCCCTAAATGAAAGCCCTGTCCCACAGGAGTCAGAGCGCTTGAGCAAGAAGAGCCGTAAAAGACTGGACAGCAGAGCGGAGGAGGCCAATATGACCACTGTCTCAGAGGTCAAATCCAGAAAGGAGGGGCGTGCACTTTCTGACTTCAACACTCTCATTTCCAGCCCAAGGCTTGGTGGCAGAGAGAGGAAGAAGCCCAAGGGGCAGAGAGAGCAACTCAATAAAACGAAGAAGATGAGCAGGACAACGAATGAGTTCCAGGATAGTTCAGAGAGTGAGCCAGAGCTTTTTATTAGCGGAGATGAGCTCATGAACCAGAACCATAGCAGCAAGAAGAGCTGGAAGAACAAGCGCAGCCTACGGATGGCAAGTGAGCTGGAGGAGATTAAGTGTCGCAAGGCAAATGAGAGAGAGGACCGTAGTTTGGGCAGCCAAGGTTTTGTCTACGTTATGGCCAATAAGCAACCATTATGGAATGAAGCCACCCAGGTCTACCAGCTTGACTTTGGAGGACGTGTTACTCAGGAGTCGGCAAAGAATTTTCAGATTGAGCTGGATGGTAGACAGGTATTTTTATTTATTGTTTTAAATAAATCTTGTGTTTTATATGGTGGTGTCGTCTCTCAAACTTTAAATGAAATGTCTTTGTCACATAATTTTTTTCCCTGTCTTTTTTAGGTGATGCAGTTTGGGCGAATTGACGGGAATGCCTATATCCTGGATTTCCAATATCCTTTTTCAGCAGTGCAGGCATTTGCTGTTGCCTTGGCCAATGTGACTCAAAGGCTTAAGTGAACCGGTGCTCTAATCTGTGCTTGTGACAAAGTAAATAATAATTTTGTAATTGTAGATTGATTCCATTGAAAAAATAATGGGCTTCAACCAATCAATATGGCATTTTATTTGGAGATTAGGTGTGGCAGTTCGTTTTTCTAGAGGAGATTTATCAATTGTTCTCACACTTGCAAATCATTTACAGTCAATCTCTGGAAGGCAATGTTAATCTAAGTTAAAAATCATTAAAGAAAATATTTGTTAGAAATCCATAATTGCCAATTCTTATGTTGAATGTACTCAAACTAATATTATAAATTATTCAAATGTTGAACGAGTTACTGGCATAACAACTACCTACTCTGTCAACCTTCCCATGATAAGCAAAGATTAAAATAGATACATGTTCAAATGAATGCTACACTTAATTTTAAAAGCCCAACCTGGAAGTATAGTGCCACCTGTGGAGCTCATCATATTCTCTCCACTCTCGGAAGTACTGACACAATGTGACAGCTACTCAAGAGTTTCAATGTACGTCATATATAT
>CABFOT010131120.1:3183-13911 GCA_900660305.1 Cetomimus sp. NI1144 | reverse complement strand
CCCTCATTACTCCTAAACAAATGACTATGATGTTCATACTAGTTTCATTTATTCAGCTCAAGGTACCCTGGAGCTGAATAGATTTTGAGGTCAAGGGTTTCAAAACCACACATTCTGCTATAGAAAGAGCCTTTATTGTCATTATACAGCTGTCCAAAGATATTAGTAGAGAGCCGCTGCGACTGTGTGTGCCGCCACAAACGCATGTCTTTGGAGTGTGGGGGGAAACCGGAGCACCCGGAGGAATCCCACGCAAACACGGGGAGAACGTGCTGCCCCCTATAACGGCACGCTTCATGTGTCCCACTCCGATTTGGACACATGAAGTCGCAGTCCACTAGGGGGCGCTGTGCTCCGTTAACCAACTTGAGGTATTCCCCCTACAGAGCCCTGCAGAGGCCACAACCATATTCAGCCATGCGGCGCAAGTTAGCACCTCAACCAGATGCAGCTGAATTATTATCTCATTATATAATATTATTTACTTCTTTATTAGGGGTCCAATCAGCAAAGCTGCAGGAACACTATTGTAATTTCACGATTATTACTCATATTATTATTTCTCTCTACTAAATGTGTGTGCAGCACAGAACCCGTAAGCCCCAGAGTAATCACACTTGGCAGGTGTCTGTCCTACGGTAATTTGCATCTATGGCCAGAGGGTGGCGCTACAGAGCACAGCTTTCACCTTTCAGTCCACAACTCCTGAACCGCCTGTGGTATAGTGAAACTTGCCTTCCTACAGATTTTTTTTTACTCTCAGCTGCACACGCAATCAAATCTCTTTTTTAAGCAAATGTTAAATTTTGTATGCAGTTTAGACGTTTTTGTGAAATCGCCTAAAGTGAAGTTGCCCATGGTAATAAATTAAATTCACAACTAAAATGTGCTCAAAATAATCTAATTTGTAGTCCAACCCATTCCACACCCTTAAGACAATCAATATTGTAGATGTGGCAAAAAACAATATAAGAGCAATATCTGCAAACTTTCATAAAAAGGTAGCTCTATAAATGTCTTTACATTTCACCATGTTCAAATGGTCCTTGTGGATCACCTGTTTGTCTTGGAGCCCTCCAAGTTGCATCCAACGACTCGACCTCTCTGCTCATGCCAAAACCTCCGTATGGTGCAATCACTGCAGTCCTCCACTCTTAACTTTTCCAAAACTCCAAAACACTTAAATCTGTATTAATCCTAAACCAAATAGTCCATCTTCATGAAATGTCATATCCATATTCTTCTAAGTTAAAACATCAATTTGAAAGATTGTATCAGTGGATAAAGCTGCAGGCTTTCAGCTAAAATGTTTAAAGTTCAAGTCTCACCTGGTGTCAGGATGAAACAAGAAGTATGACTGGTACAACTTAATCATGTGACCATGACATGGGATGCTCTGCACTGGTACCAATGTGCTCGGAAAGGTTATTTCAACTTAACCTGGAATTCTTTCTTATAATGAATTCAAAACCAATTCAAATCTACCTGTACATATACTACATTTAAAATCCTCACTGGTCCCAGTAGCTCAGTCAGTAAAGCAGTTGACGACAACCAGAAGGCATTGTGCATAATAAACGGCTAATAAATTAATTTCTCTATCCATTTTCTAAACACTTGTCTGATGACTCAATGTCACTTATCATTCAGCTTATTGATTGATTGTTTTGATTTGACATGATACTAATACAATACTCGGATGTATACAGTATTTAAAAAAATACATCGGGATAGCTCAAGAAGGTCGCAGGCAGCGCAAAGGAGGAACATGGACTGTATGCTCCTCTTATCGATGACACACAAGAGTCAGTCGATCAATCCTTTCTAAACACTCGCCCAATCAAACATTATCCATAAAGAATTACTATAATAATAATAAAAAATGCAATAAACACTTTACCTAATTATTAGTCCAGGCTCGGGGCTCTCCGCTATAACCCTTTTTTGTTGTCTGAACCCATTCAGGGACTGGGCGACACGCCTCCTGCCATTATTGTTAGGACCACAATGGAAATAAGTTTCTGACTTTTTGTGTCATCCATGATCATTTTTAAAATGCCTGTTATGTACAATGTATTTTAAAATGTGTCAAAATAAACAATCAATCAATCAATCAATCAATTGTTAATCAAGCACACCACCGCTTTATTTTCACCCACACTGAGGAGATGTTGCACATGGCTGCCGCTCAGTTTACACGATTCACAACGTGGATGTATGATGCCGGCCAGATGGTGGCGGTGTAGCGCAACGCTTTCACATTTAACTCCACAACGCTTGAACTCTTTGTTGTAGAGTCCTAATGAGTCTTTCTCCAGTTTCCTTGTACGCATCTGGACAAATAATAAAATCAATGATATATCCGCTTGGACCATGAACAATGATCAAATTCAGATTAGTTTATGCATACATTTTTCTTTATCTAAAAATAAATCATTTAAAAAGTGCTTCACATAAAAACTAAAGCTGCGACTTGGAGTAGTTGTATGTGGTATTCTAGGAGATGATCTTTTTGCTCGTCGTGGCTCATTGTGGTCGTCGCGGCCTCGGCCTCAGTGGAGGAGCTGGAGCAGGACTCTCATGGTGCTCAGTAGAGCGGGTTTAGAAATAAAACCTGTGATCTTAGATATTCGACATTAAAGGTCCCCAGTTTTTCTGTTGAGCACATCGATGTCTTTAGGTTTACAAAGTTTCATCATAATGGATTCATCCCTCACCCGTGAGTGTGTGTGTGAGTGAGTGAGAGAGAATCTAATGAGCATGCTTGACCGTGCCACTTTACTGTCTGAGTCCTGTGTCTCCTGTTCCCTTCACTTTAATGCTGGCTCAGGAAACCTTCAGCATTCTCCCACAGGATCGTCTGGGCAGGCTGCTATCGAGCGGCCTCAAGGTATCGCCCGTACTCCTCCCCCCCGTACAGTTCCCTAGTGCTGTTAAGTTGCATGTCATCCATCATCAAATAAGAACCTCTTTCCATGACATCGCCACAGCAAAGCGTGCCATGTCCCGATGGGTGGGAGGGTTGTGGTGACACTGCATGTGAACAGACACGGGGTTGGGCCAGTTGACATTAGTATAACACTGCTATGACTATCGCACCATCCTCATGGTGTACTTTGTTACTTTATGTATTAGAGCATTGAGCATAACCATAATAGATTTTTGAACGTGATATATTACACACGCACTGCATTGTGAAACATTTCTGCTTTAGCATATACACGCCCATCTAAAGTGAGAATATTACGGTGCAGTGTGTTATTTCTTACAAACAGCAATACATGGGTAACTGAAGAATAGCAGCACTCTTCGGTCCAATCGATGAATTTTCCCATAACGAGAGAAACTGGCCTCGGAAGTGACGTCAAAAGCAACGTGTCATAAGAAGCCTAAATGATCTCCATGGGGTTACTGCCACTGAAGATAGTAACGGGATACAGCATCAATAACTGGGAGGAAAAGAAAAAGAAACCAATTGGTGCCTGGGAAATACTTTTAACAAAATGCATCAAGCTGGATCCTCTTGGGGTTTATTTCATACAGGTGTTTCCTGCCACATTTCTTGAACCGACTAACAAAGTTAAACGTCGCTTAGACACGATCGCATTTCAAATGAGTTTGACAGCAACTTTTCCCTGAAAGTACTTTTTCTTTACGAAGCCATTTACTCCGGCACTTTGAGGGGGAGGGAGTGGAGCAGTCATTTTTCTGAATTTGTATAAGGGAAACACTATAATGGACATTGTATTATAATTATAGTAACCTTCCTTAGTATAATCATAGTTACGAGAGGCATGTCACATGGCACAATAGGCACGAGGTTGAAGGTCTGTCACAATAACACAAAACACTGATTGGATTGGTGATTGATAGCGAGGCTTTTTAATTTTAGTTAAAAAAAAGTATTCTACTCTAACCTATATTTACCTCCTAACATTAATCATTCATAACCGCTCGCTTAATAGCAGCTACCCATCGTTTTCCTCTATTACGTCATGTTATGGTTTACCACTGATAGGTGCCAACATTCTTACCCCGGCTTTACACCGCTGATCAGCCGCGGCTGATGGACATTCTGTTCAATGTTTCGATTTAAACCAGCCACGTGAGCAGCGTGTTTCAATCGCGTCCCGGACGTGTCTCGCGTTCAGCTGTGCAAAAAAATATGCCCGAGTCCTATTTTAGCTGTGCTGCCTAGTGGCTTTAAAGAGTGAAATTCCCCTGTGAATGTATATAAAGGGCTGTATTAATTTAGAATCGCCACAAACCACAGTTGTGCGTCATGTGGTATTATTTGGTACCTAATCATTGTATACAATTTTGTATAAAGAATATAGACACTTCATACCGCTTTCAAGTCGCACCCGGTGGGAATAGCAAACACTGGTCTGACATGTCACAGCCGCGTCAACGGTGCGGGCGTCTGGTGTAAGGCCAGCCTAAGTGTAAACGTGAACCAAAAAAGCCAAAACCCCATGCCTAGACAGTACGCAAATAAGAAAATAAAAAGCAAATGCCAGAATAATCGTAAAGTGTGGGGAAGAGGAGCAAGGACTCCCCCTCTCAGCAAACGGCTATGAAAGGGAACCCAGGCCAGGTGTGCTGGATCATGCTCCAGTCCCACCCACCCGGTACCTGCTTGGAGCAAAACACTTATTAACCAGAACATGTTGGAATTTAAAGCTATTTTGCATGATGTGTCATTCACATTTACAAAGTCTACAGGAGTTCCTATGTATGTACAGAAAGTGTGTAGGTGTGGAATGAGACCTGCAGAGGGCGACACCATGTGTACAGCATAATGTCAATATGCAAAATACATGTACGTTGTTGTTTATGGAGGGAGGTAGCATACATACATAGAAACTATGTGGTATATCTGGTTCGCAGGGAATGCACAGAGACATGTACAGATTGTAAAGGTTAGTCCAGAGCATAGAATACAAATGTACTCCAGGTTAGTTCATATAGACAGTCAGCGTTTCCCCTAGATTTCTTTTCAGGCCGGGTGGTAGGCCCTTATAAACTACCAGTGTTGTTTCGCGTATACGGTGTCATCAAATGCTCGAAAACTTAACTGCAGTAAGTATAGTACATAAATAAATACTACAGATACTACAATACATTACAATACAATACAACATTATTGTCCACTGAAGTGAAAATGTGTTTTTGGGCTCACATGGCATTGACATAATACCACAACAATAAATAATTTTACAACTGAAATAAATAAAATAAAAACACATGTGCAGCAGATTATTGCAGTGCATTATCTAGAATTTAAAACAGTGATTGCATTAGGAACAACGGACTTCTTAAAAAAATCTGGTTGCCAGTGGCACCCTATAGCGCCTCCCTGAATTAAACATTTCAAATTGTGTGAATAAGGGATGAGCGTTATCACCCAGACTGCTCAGTGCTTTGTTCCTGGTCCTGAGGACTCAGCTGAGTCTGGGGTTCCCTCACTATTTTGTTTACCATGCCAACAATCCTGGCTAGCTTGTCCTACAGTATACTCATATGGGTTTACAGAAAATACATGTTGCATCACTTTAACTTAATCAGTAGTGATGTGGTAACATTACTTTATTATATATTTAATTACATAGTTTATTTGGAAATAATTTATATAGGAGGGGACAACTTCATTTTTTTCACTCCCTCCACACATGTGGACGGAGTGAGCGAGAGACAGAGAGACTATCCTCAAGAGGAGCCGTCTACTCTGCCCTCTTGCAGAGTATATTTTAAGCAACTTTAATATTTGCTTTGAGCCTTACTCTCCCAAGACTACCTGCCGGTGTGGCAGGTAGTCTTGAGGGGTGGCAGGTAGTCTTGAGGTAGAGAAGCGGGCTTGCAACCGGAAAACTAATTCTGGCGAGATGTGATCTAGTAACTGAAAGGTTGTTGGTCAGTATCGGGTACCAGATCCTGCTGTTGAGCAATTTAGGGGTTTAGTGCCTTGCTCAAGGGCACAGTGGCAGGGTCTGGCACCCTATACTGACTCCAACAACCTTCCAGTTGCCAGCTCACACCTTTCCAGATATTTCTTAACCATCCGACTTGGGATTCGAACTGGCAACCAACCTTCCGGCTGCAAACTTCTCTACCGCTGGGCTACCTGTCACCCTCGTAAAATAAGACCGCAATCCCACCGGCAGCAGTGAAATATCTGGACTACAGACATTAGCCTTCACCGTTGCGTTACATGTCCAAGTTCCGCTCACACCAGTTGAAACCCCTCCAGCACAATCAAGGAGTCTCCGCTTGTTGCCGTGTCTCTGTGAAGTACATCATGTACATTGCCAAAAATTCCCATGGAGCCCAGACCAAGTTTGAGAGCTCATCCATCTTGTTTGCCAGCAATCTCAGGTTCCCAATGACGGTAGAAGGAAGGTTTCTTTCTTTTTCTTTCCTCTTCTTACTTTCAACCCCGCTCTCCCCCCTCTCTGTTGTGCCAGCAGCTCGGTTGGCAGATTCTTTGGATAGGACAGCAATGCACCGTACTGTCGTCAAGTAGTGACCTAGAAAGGTGGTAAAATAAGGTACAAAAGAGACCAATAGTAGACTTAAGCATGGTCTGAGTGCTGAATATAGAAAAGAGTAATAGGAGTGGAGTGCAAGAGCTGCTGGAGCAGTCTTCCACATGCTCAGAACCTGTAAACTAGTAGTAAGGTACAGCACCTGTCTTCTTTGACTTTAAAAAAAATGTATGCTTAATGTAGCTGTAGTTTGGTGCTTGAAATACTTGAAGTTTCATCATGAGATGTCCATAGTTTGCTGGTCCCTTAGATAACTGCATATTTTTTCCATATGGAGTGGAGGCCTATAACTTATGATTCCACTAGACCTTCATTTCTAGTGGGGTTTATTAGAGATTTAATGAATACAGTCTCTCTATACATTCAGAAACTATTTGTGTTGCAAGAATATTGCCCCTCACCCCATATTTCAATGGGGATGTTGCTCGGGTATAGTCGCACTATTTATATCTGGAGAAATCCTACCTGATACTTCATTTGAATCAAGATATGATCCTATTACATAATCCAATGTTCTTATTTAAGAGAGAGGTAGCAGAAGCGCCACTGCTGTCTCTCAACCCACCGGTGCTAATGGAAGGGAACACTAAGAGAGAGGAAGAGTTCGCATTGCATAAATACTCCAGGTCCAGTCACTCGAGGTAGGTTTGAAAAATTTAAAGGGCCTTTAGTTCTATGGGCTGGAAGCTTTAAAAGCACACACCAACATGCGTTGGCTCGTGCTTTCTTCAGGGTGTGGTGACACAAAAGAAACAAACAGTAATTATAGATGCAATCATCACAGTTACGCTAATCCCTGGGGGTTCAGTGAATACCTCCCGTAAAGAGTTGTCACGCTCAATAATGTCCCAATTATGTCCCCATAATGTGTTTGATCTGGACAGCTTCTTTGCCATAGCATAAGGGTTCTGGCTTTGCTCTTGTTTTGGTTTCGGGTTGAGCAATTTCCACCTCAAGTGACAGAGCTCTGTTGTGGGCCTGTTAGTCTGTGGTGGACATCCTCAAATGCTGCTGCATGTCCATAGTGAGTGGAAATCCAGATCAGAATCACACATTCAAGATTCAAGACTTTATTCGTCACATACGAGCAGTGAAATGATAGTGCAAGCACCACTAGAATGTGCAATTAAACAACAAAACAAAGATCAAGTGTCCAGGTCCATGGTCCAATGGTTTTATTCTGTGCCATGCTACGAACGCCGGATTCTTGAAGAAAACGGCGACAGGAAAATTTCTTAGTATTTTCAGTAGATATATTTAGTCGAAGACTGAAGCTGAGCTGATCTGTTGCATTGCAGCCTGTTATATTGTGGCCTGCCATCTCCCGATTGGCCAGTAGATATGCAAAATGTCTTCAGTCAATCCGCTAACGCGATTGGATATACCATCGGAGCGTAGCCTCTAGGGGGCGGAGCCTCCCGACATGGAGAACAACAGTAAACTAACATGTCTTGAACACAAGAGCCAATACTGGAAGCTGCCACAAGGGGGCGCAGAAATACGGCCAAGCATGGAATGCGTCAGCTGTTATTCTAAAAATGTAGCTACGCAAGTGTCCCTGGTCATCCTTTGAGATCCGTAGGTCCAGAAGGTTAATAACTTGTTGATCATATTCCAAGCTCAACTTCAGGTTTTCTTCTACATGGCTCACATTGGTGTGGAAGTGTAGAAGCTCTTTTTCTGCGCCTGAAAAGTAAAAGATGACGTCATCAAAGTATCTGTCCCACCACACATTTTTTATTCCGGCTCTTATTTGGGGGGGGGAATAATAAGAAAATACAAAATATTTGCCCTCATAGTCCTAAAAACTGGTTTGCATAATTGGGTTTATTATTTATTGAGCACAAGGATAATTGTCAATCCTTTTCAAAAGCTACAAATGACATATTTTGGCATTACTGATTGGGGTTCTTCCTGCATGTCTTCATCTTTATGTTGTCTGTACTCTTCCTTGCCTTGCTGATGTATTCTATGTCTCATATATTATTAGTGCTTGTACTTTTGTGTGTCATTTGTACTTGCTATGTCGATGGTGAGATCTTGTAAATAGTACCACTTCCTTGAATGTTTTATGAGGTCTCTCCATGTTCTTCCTTCTGCTCATTCCTGGTATGGGCCCTACTGTGACATATGTTAAAACTAAAATGCCGTGAAGTCTCCCTGGTCACTCTTGAATTACAGTGACGCTTGGACTACTGAGCAGAGTCTGATACGTTTAGTATGGGGAATTGAGAAGCGACTGGTCAATCTCCCATTGATGAGGGTTCCTACTGTTCGAGACTTGTGTTGCTGGAAGTTAGATGTTGAGGACACAGACACATTTCTGAGCTCGGTGATATCTTTTGAGTTCTTTTTATTTTTTATTTTATTTAAGAGCAGACACACACCTTTTCACACCCATTTCAGTCACTTGTAACCGCAATCTTCTTTCGGTCATGACCGATCTCTCATGAAGATCGGTGAGGATAGGAATGAAGACGGACCGGTAGATTGAGAACTTTGCCTTTTGGCACAACTCTCGTTTCATCACAACGGTGCGGTAAAGGGACTGTAAAACCGCACCCGCTGTGCTGATTCTCCGGCCCATCTCCCGCACCATTGTTCCCTCACTTTCAAACGAGACCCCGAGATACTTGAACTCCTTCACTTGGGGGTAAGGACACATTCCCTACTCGGAGTGTACGATCCACCCGTTTCTTGCTTAAAAATACACATTTAAAAACAGTATTATCGGAACACAAGAAAGGTTGTGATTGCTTCAGTGGGAAAAGATGGAAAGTGAGAATTCTGACCAATTCGTTAATGTTATTTTTTGGAAGGAGGTCGGTCGACGTAAGTGTCCTTACCAGATGCCTGAACCAACTCCTCTGGATCCTCTCGGTGCGCTGGAGCAGCAGGTCGACTGAGGTTCTTCCAGCTTGTTGTCATGGAGTAAACCTAGCCACAGTGTGAAATCTAATTTTAGCTGCTTGTATCTGCAGTCTCTTTCTCTCTGTCATTACCCAAAGCACGTGACCGTAGGTGAGAGCTTTGCTTTGTGGCTCAGCTCTCCACCTCTTTACTGCAGCTGTGCCTCATCGGCGGACCCTCTCACAATCTATTTTACCATCAACTTGTGAAAAAGACCCAGAGATGCCTGAACTCCTCCACATCTGCTCACTCTCCACCTGTATGGGACAGCCCACCTTTTTCCTAGAGGGAACATGGGTTAATATTTGGAGATGATTATCCACTTCCTAATCGTAATCATCTGCATTTCCATAGATGGATGGATAGATAGATACTATTTTGTTCCCCTTGGGGAAATTCAGGTATCCGGCAGCTTACAGTTCGTCACAGCGGTACAAAATACAGCAAGAAATCGCATAGTATACAAAAGATCTATAAAAAATATACAAGAAAATAAACAAAATCGACCAAATTTTCCATATGGAGCAGAAGCAGTCCAGGTCATGAGAGGGAGAGAGAGGGAGAGACTGAGGTGTTGTGCCGTCTGATGGCTGTGGGGACAAAGGATACCTGTACCGCTCAGTCCATGAGCGCATCGAGATGAGCCGTCCGCTGCGGCTGCTTATCTGTTCTGCCAGGGTTTGGTGGAGAGGGTGGCTGGCATTGTCCATGATGGCCTGCAGCTTACTGCGTGAGCGTCTCTCCACCACAGTCTCCAGTGGACCCAGTCTCCGCCCGAGTACCGAACCAGCCTGTCTAACTGGCTTATTCAGCCGTCTGGTGTCCCCATCTGTCATACTGCCTCCTCAGCAGACTGCAGCATAAAAAAGGCCACTTGCCACCACCGACTGGTAAAACATGTGCAGCATTTTACTGCAGACATCAAAGGACCTGAGCCATCTGAGGAAAAACAGCCGGCTCTGTCCCTTTCTGTAGAGTGCATCTGTGTTCTGCGACCAGTCCAGCTTGTTGTCCAGGTGCACACCGAGGTATTTGTAGGTTTGCACAACCTCAATGTCCTTCCCTTGGATGTTGACTGGGTGCAGGGGGGACTTAGCCCTCCGAAAGTCCATGACCATCTCCTTGGTCTTGGAGGTGTTCAGCAGGAGGCCCTTCTTCTTACTCCACGTCTGTAGTCGTTTAGCTCGGCCGGTCGCCCAGCTTTGGGTACCGGTACAGGACATGTTTTCCACAGAACCTGGACCCTCCCTGTCTTAGGGTCAGGTCCATCAAC